>CADDIJ020000810.1:0-22646 GCA_902809745.2 Tetradesmus lagerheimii
AAAAAAAAAAAAAAGAGCACCGAAGCATCGGACCTGGTCCGATTGTCGCAGCGATCGTTAACGAGCCGCATACCACACGTATCTTGTTTTTGCTTGGTTCACGGTGGTGGTCTGAAATATTTATAGGAGCATGCAATTTTTTTTATTTTTTTTTTTTTGAAGTAAATTGGTTACATGGGCTGGACCAAGCAACAACGAATTTACTGGAGCATGCAAGCAATAATAAACGACCGAAATAAAATTCTCCAGACGAGCACCAAAGCATCGGACCTGGTCCGATTGTCGCAGCGATCGTTAATGAGCCGCAGACGAGAGCTGTGGGGTGGGTGTCAGAACAGGTTGCCCCATCCTCTCTATTTTTTTTTTTTTGAAGTAAATTGGTTACATGGGCTGGACCAAGCAACAACGAATTTACTCCGTAAAAGATCCTTAGAGAGGATGGGGCAACCTGTTCTGACACCCACCCCACAGCTCTCTTCTCGAGATGCTGTCACAGGGCCATATAGATAGCTCCGTGAGGAGCAGCCATAAAGGCATCCAGGACCTGACCGTGTGCCCAATATCCACTACAACAACAGCCGTCCAAGGATCAGCTGTAGCGCGTAACAGGCCATGAGATGCCTTGGAAGGCTATGCTCATAGCCTGGCTATGTGCAACACCAGTCATGCACGCCTATTGATGGGTGCTTTACACACCCCTGCCAGTGTCATAGATGGAAGTAAAAAATCATCTCAGAATACTATACAATATCCATGTACATACAAGCACCAACACATACTACAACGTTCTATGTCCCAGCCAGAGAATGCCAGAGAATGTTGACTGGGGCAACATGTATGTACCACTAACATCCTTACAACAAGCATAATCCGTACAATACTCCATACAATGACACCCATCAACACAAGATGCGGCGGCAGAAAGCCACCTCATCTACACAGCCGTTGCATCATCCTATTATGCCATGTCATTCAACACACCACATCCCACACTCACAGCCCTGCCATGGTGATATTCAACCCTATATGCCTATCTGCCCCATCCCGTGACACTCTGTACAAACCCGCCCACTTGCGCTGAAACTCCTCTGAGCAAATCACAGGGAAACGACCACCCAGCCATGACAATGGGATCCCGGATCCCACCCTAACATCAACCTCAACCCTATCCCACTCCCTGAGTAGCTGCTGCTGCAGCTCCGCTCGGAAGCGGCATGCCACCGCCTTGGCAGTGAACGATGAACTGCCAGGCGCATTCATGGCATGCCTCTGCCCCTCCATGCCGCTATTGCCGAGCACAGGTGCTATTGCCGCACTGCTGCTGCTGCCTGCGGCATGAGTGCTAGTGCTGCCCCCATCACCTGCAGCACTGCTGCTGACCTGTCGATGGCAGCTGTTGCGTACAGCCCATATGGATTCCAGCAACAGCAAGCGCAAGTGCGTCCAAAGCAGCTGCTTGTCTGCAAGTGGTGCCCAGATACTGGCATCATCTAACAACAGCACACGGCTGTTGATAGGAACCACCGCCCCTCTAACCATCCTCTCTAAGGATCTTTTTCAGAGTAAATATGTTGTTGCTTGGTCCAGCCCATGTATTTTTTTTTTTGGGAAAGTAGTGTTACATTGGCTTGACAACGCAAACCGAAACCCTACTCCATGAAAAAATCCACGAGAGGATGGGGTAACCTGTTCTTACACCCATTCCACGGCTCTCTATTTGCAAGTGGCGCCGTCACAAGGTCATGCAGATAGCTCCGTGAAGAGCAGCCGTACTAGGCTTCCAGGACCCGACCCGACCAAGTGCCCAATATCCGCTATACCACAGTCATCCATGGAATAACTGCGGCTGTCATTAGGTCATGACTTGCCACAAAAGGCGATGCTCACAGCCTGGCTATGAATTATGTGTATAGCACGCGTTGTACATGTAATCAATCCGAAGACATTGACATGTAACATGCAGCATGCACATAAACACACAAGTTCAAATTACACAAGCACATTCAAAGCAATGTGCAGTTGTGTGTCATCACCAAACATTCCATATGACATAACACACTCATTCTAGTGCTACACAACACAAAACACATCACAGCATCACATGCACATTGTTTAAGACGCACATGTGCATATCCCGACCACATCCGTCTTTGGATGAGTTGTAGTCCATAGCTTTATAATATGAGCATCCTGCAACAGCAACGCCTCATATATTTTCCATCAACACAATTCGTACCAGCATAAATCAGATGCACAGAACATCCTCATATGGGTGGCGCTATAAATTGCATCCACCTCTTCTTTCCTTCACAATCAACAATGTTTGCCACATGTACATAAAACCCACAAATAAACCCACAAATCCAGCCCATGTAACCAATTTACTTAAAAAAAAAGCGATCGTTAACGAGCCGCATACCACACGTATCTTTTTTTGCTTGGTGTTCACAGTGGTGGTCTGAAATATTTATAGGAGCATGCAAGCAACTATAAACGACCGAAATAAAATTCTCTAGACGAGCACCGAAGCATCGGACCTGGTCCAATTGTCGCAGCGATCGTTAACGAGCCGCATAACATACGTATCTTGTTTTTGCTTGGTTCACGGTTGTGGTCTGAAATATTTATAGGAGCATGCAAGCAACAATAAACGACCGAAATAAAATTCTCCAGACCAGCACCGAAGCATCGGACCTGGTCCGATTGTCGCAGCGATCGTTAACGAGCCGCATCACATACGTATCTTGTTTTTGCTTGGTTCACGGTGGTGGTCTGAAATATTTATAGGAGCATGCAAGCAATAATAAACGACCGAAATAAAATTCTATAGACGAGAACCGAAGCATCGGACCTGGTCCAATTGTCGCAGCGATCGTTAACGAGCCGCATACCACACGTATCTTGTTTTTGCTTGGTTCACGGTGATGGTCTGAAATATTTATAGGAGCATGCAAGCAACTATAAACGACCGAAATAAAATTCTCTAGACGAGCACCGAAGCATCGGACCTGGTCCAATTGTCACAGCGATCGTTAACAAGCCGCATCACATACGTATCTTGTTTTTGCTTGGTGTTCACGGTGGTTGACTGACAAAATTCGAGGAGCATGCAAGCAACTAGAAACTACCAAAATCAAATTCTGCAGACGAGCACCAAAGCAGCAGACCTGGTCAGATTGTCGCAGCGATCGTTATGGCCCTGTGACAACATCTCGAGAAGAGAGCTGTGGGGTGGGTGTCAGAACAGGTTGCCCAATCCTCTCTAAGGATCTTTTACGGAGTAAATTCGTTGTTGCTTGGTCCCGCCCATGTAACCAATTTACTTAAAAAAAAGCGATCGTTAACGAGCCGCATCACATACGTATCTTTTTTTGCTTGGTGTTCACGGTGGTGGTCTGAAATATTTATAGGAGCATGCAAGCAACTATAAACGACCGAAATAAAATTCTCTAGACGAGCACCGAAGCATCGGACCTGGTCCAATTGTCGCAGCGATCGTTAACGAGCCGCATCACATACGTATCTTTTTTGCTTGGTGTTCACGGTGGTGGTCTGAAATATTTATAGGAGCATGCAAGCAACTATAAACGACCGAAATAAAATTCTCCAGACCAGCACCAAAGCATCGGACCTGGTCCGATTGTCGCAGCGATCGTTCACGAGCCGCATCACATACGTATCTTGTTTTTGCTTGGTGTTCACGGTGGTGGTCTGAAATATTTATAGGAGCATGCAAGCAATAATAAACGACCGAAATAAAATTCTCCAGACGAGCACCGAAGCATCGGACCTGGTCCGATTGTCGCAGCGATCGTTAATGAGCCGCATCACATACGTATCTTTTTTTGCTTGGTGTTCACGGTGGTGGTCTGAAATATTTATAGGAGCATGCAAGCAACTATAAACGACCGAAATAAAATTCTCTAGACGAGCACCGAAGCATCGGACCTGGTCCAATTGTCGCAGCGATCGTTAACGAGCCCTTGTAACTTTCTTGCTTCAAAAAAAAAAAAACTAGCCGCATCACATACGTATCTTGTTTTTGCTTGGTGTTCACGGTGGTGGTCTGAAATATTTATAGGAGCATGCAAGCAACTATAAACGACCGAAATAAAATTCTCTAGACGAGCACCGAAGCATCGGACCTGGTCCAATTGTCGCAGCGATCGTTCACGAGCCGCATACCACACGTATCTTGTTTTTGCTTGGTTCACGGTGGTGGTCTGAAATATTTATAGGAGCATGCAAGCATCAGTAAACGACCGAAATAAAATTCTGTGATATGTTTTGTGTTGTGTAGCACTAGAATGAGTGTGTTGTGTCATATGGAATGTTTGGTGATGACACACAACTGCACATTGCTTTGAATGTGCTTGTGTAATTTGAACTTGTGTGTTTATGTGCATGCTGCATGTTGCATGTCAATGTCTTCGGATTGATTACATGTACAACGCGTGCTATACACATAATTCATAGCCAGGTTGTGAGCATCGCCTTTTATGGCAAGTCATGACCTAATGACAGCCGCAGTTATTCCATGGATGGCTGTGGTATAGCGGATATTGGGCACTTGGTCGGGTCGGGTCCTGGAAGCCTAGTACGGCTGCTCTTCACGGAGCTATCTGCATTTTTTTTTTTTTTGAAGTAAATTGGTTACATGGGCTGGACCAAGCAACAACGAATTTACTCCGTAAAAGATCCTTAAAGAGGATGGGGCAACCTGCTATCTGCATGACCTTGTGACGGCGCCTCTTGCAAATAGAGAGCCGTGGAATGGGTGTGAGAACAGGTTACCCCATCCTCTCGTGGATTTTTTCACGGAGTAGGGTTTCGGTTTGCGTTGTCAAGCCAATGTAACACTACTTTCCAAAAAAAAAAAAAGAAAAGAAAGTTACAAGGGCTGACCTACATAACTGTGCACTTGCTCCATAAAAAGATCCGTTGAGAGAATGAGGCAACCTGTTCCGCACTCACCCCACAGGTCTCTTGTACCCAGAGACACTGTCACACGATCATGCAGACAGCCCCGTGCGGGGCAGCCCCGAAAGGCATCCAGGACCTGACCGAGTGCCCAGACTCCACTAAAATCACAGTCACGTAATGACGTCCTGTGATGTGTAACAGACCGTGATTGGCCCTTGAGAGGATGGGGTAACCTGTTCTCACACCCATTCCACGGCTCTCTATTTGCAAGAGGCGCCGTCACAAGGTGTAACCAATTTACTTTAAAAAAAGCGATCGTTAACGAGCCGCATCACAGACGTATCTTTTTTTGCTTGGTGTTCACGGTGGTGGTCTGAAATATTTATAGGAGCATGCAAGCAACAATAAACGACCGAAATAAAATTCACCAGACGAGCACCGAAGCATCGGACCTGGTCCGATTGTCGCAGCGATCGTTAACGAGCCGCATAACACACGTATCTTGTTTTTGCTTGGTGTTCACGGTGGTGGTCTGAAATATTTATAGGAGCATGCAAGCAACTATAAACGACCGAAATAAAATTCTCTAGACGAGCACCGAAGCATCGGACCTGGTCCAATTGTCACAGCGATCGTTAACAAGCCGCATCATTCAAAAAAAAAACAAACAAAAAAAAAACAAGCCGCATCACATACGTATCTTGTTTTTGCTTGGTGTTCACGGTGGTTGACTGAAAAAATTCGAGGAGCATGCAAGCAACTAGAAACTACCAAAATCAAATTCTGCAGACGAGCACCGAAGCAGCAGACCTGGTCAGATTGTCACAGCGATCGTTATGGCCCTGTGACAACATCTCGAGAAGAGAGCTGTGGGGTGGGTGTCAGAACAGGTTGCCCCATCCTCTCTAAGGATCTTTTACGGAGTAAATTCGTTGTTGCTTGGTCCCGCCCATGTAACCAATTTTTTTTTTTTGAAAGTAGTTACATTGGCTTGACAACGCAAACCGAAACCCTACTCCATGAAAAAATCCACTGGTGTGTGTTTGGTCTATAGCAGGATGTGCTTTGCATAAAGTGGAATATCTAGGAATAGTCAGGTGGTGATTGTCTGTGTCGACAATCCCTCACCTGCAAATAGGCGTCTTGTGTGTGTGTGCGTGGCGTAATGCTGCCTGTAAAGTGCAGCTTTTAGAAGTGTGCAAGTCACCATGCATTGATAGCTGACAGTGATTTTAGTGGAGTCTGGGCACTCGGTCAGGTCCTGGATGCCTTTCGGGGCTGCCCCGCACGGGGCTGTCTGCATGATCGTGTGACAGTGTTTCTTGGTACAAGAGACCTGTGGGGTGAGTGCGGAACAGGTTGCCTCATTCTCTCAACGGATCTTTTTATGGAGCAAGTGCACAGTTATGTAGGTCAGCCCTTGTAACTTTCTTGCTTCAAAAAAAAAAAAAAAAATCCACGAGAGGATGTGGTAACCTGTTCTCACACCCATTCCACGGCTCTCTATTTGCAAGAGGCGCCGTCACAAGGTGTAACCAATTTACTTAAAAAAAAGCGATCGTTAACGAGCAGCATCACATACGTATCTTTTTTTGCTTGGTGTTCACGGTGGTGGTCTGAAATATTTATAGGAGCATGCAAGCAACAATAAACGACCGAAATAAAATTCTCCAGACGAGCACCGAAGCATCGGACCTGGTCCGATTGTCGCAGCGATCATTAACGAGCCGCATACCACACGTATCTTGTTTTTGCTTGGTGTTCACGGTGGTGGTCTGAAATATTTATAGGAGCATGCAAGCAACTATAAACGACCGAAATAAAATTCTCTAGACGAGCACCGAAGCATCGGACCTGGTCCAATTGTCACAGCGATCGTTAACAAGCCGCATCATTCAAAAAAAAAACAAAAAAAAAACAAGCCGCATCACATACGTATCTTGTTTTTGCTTGGTGTTCACGGTGGTTGACTGAAAAAATTCGAGGAGCATGCAAGCAACTAGAAACTACCAAAATCAAATTCTGCAGACGAGCACCGAAGCAGCAGACCTGGTCAGATTGTCGCAACGATCGTTATGGCCCTGTGACAACATCTCGAGAAGAGAGCTGTGGGGTGGGTGTCAGAACAGGTTGCCCCATCCTCTCTAAGGATCTTTTACGGAGTAAATTCGTTGTTGCTTGGTCCCGCCCATGTAACCAATTTTTTTTTTTTTTGGAAAGTAGTTACATTGGCTTGACAACGCAAACCGAAACCCTACTCCATGAAAAAATCCCCGAGAGGATGGGGTAACCTGTTCTCACACCCATTCCACGGCTCTCTATTTGCAAGAGGCGCCGTCACAAGGTGTAACCAATTTACTTAAAAAAAAGCGATCGTTAACGAGCCGCATCACATACGTATCTTTTTTTGCTTGGTGTTGACGGTGGTGGTCTGAAATATTTATAGGAGCATGCAAGCAATAATAAACGACCGAAATAAAATTCACCAGACGAGCACCGAAGCATCGGACCTGGTCCGATTGTCGCAGCGATCGTTAACGAGCCGCATACCACACGTATCTTGTTTTTGCTTGGTGTTCACGGTGGTGGTCTGAAATATTTATAGGAGCATGCAAGCAACTATAAACGACCGAAATAAAACTCTCTAGACGAAGCATCGGACCTGGTCCAATTGTCACAGCGATCGTTAACAAGCCGCATCACATACGTATCTTGTTTTTGCTTGGTGTTCACGGTGGTTGACTGAAAAAATTCGAGGAGCATGCAAGCAACTAGAAACTACCAAAATCAAATTCTGCAGACGAGCACCGAAGCAGCAGACCTGGTCAGATTGTCGCAGCGATCGTTATGGCCCTGTGACAACATCTCGAGAAGAGAGCTGTGGGGTGGGTGTCAGAACAGGTTGCCCCATCCTCTCTAAGGATCTTTTATTTATTTTTATTTTTTTTTTTTTGGAAAGTAGTGTTACATTGGCTTGACAACGCAAACCGAAACCCTACTCCGTGAAAAAATCCACGAGAGGATGGGGTAACCTGTTCTCACACCCATTCCACGGCTCTCTATTTGCAAGAGGCGCCGTCACAAGGTGTAACCAATTTACTTAAAAAAAAGCGATCGTTAACGAGCCGCATCACATACGTATCTTTTTTTGCTTGGTGTTCACGGTGGTGGTCTGAAATATTTATAGGAGCATGCAAGCAACAATAAACGACCGAAATAAAATTCACCAGACGAGCACCGAAGCATCGGACCTGGTCCGATTGTCGCAGCGATCGTTAACGAGCCGCATACCACACGTATCTTGTTTTTGCTTGGTGTTCACGGTGGTGGTCTGAAATATTTATAGGAGCATGCAAGCAACTATAAACGACCGAAATAAAATTCTCTAGACGAGCACCGAAGCATCGGACCTGGTCCAATTGTCACAGCGATCGTTAACAAGCCGCATCATTCAAAAAAAAAACAAAAAAAAAACAAGCCGCATCACATACGTATCTTGTTTTTGCTTGGTGTTCACGGTGGTTGACTGAAAAAATTCGAGGAGCATGCAAGCAACTAGAAACTACCAAAATCAAATTCTGCAGACGAGCACCGAAGCAGCAGACCTGGTCAGATTGTCGCAGCGATCGTTATGGCCCTGTGACAACATCTCGAGAAGAGAGCTGTGAAGTGGGTGTCAGAACAGGTTGCCCCATCCTCTCTAAGGATCTTTTACGGAGTAAATTCGTTGTTGCTTGGTCCCGCCCATGTAACCAATTTTTTTTTTTTTGGAAAGTAGTTACATTGGCTTGACAACGCAAACCGAAACCCTACTCCATGAAAAAATCCACGAGAGGATGGGGTAACCTGTTCTCACACACATTCCACGGCTCTCTATTTGCAAGAGGCGCCGTCACAAGGTGTAACCAATTTACTTAAAAAAAAGCGATCGTTAACGAGCCGCATCACATACGTATCTTTTTTTGCTTGGTGTTCACGGTGGTTGTCTGAAATATTTATAGGAGCATGCAAGCAACAATAAACGACCGAAATAAAATTCACCAGACGAGCACCGAAGCATCGGACCTGGTCCGATTGTCGCAGCGATCGTTAACGAGCCGCATACCACACGTATCTTGTTTTTGCTTGGTGTTCACGGTGGTTGACTGAAATATTTATAGGAGCATGCAAGCAACTATAAACGACCGAAATAAAATTCTCTAGACGAGCACCGAAGCACGGACCTGGTCAATTGTCACAGCGATCGTTAACAAGCCGCATCTGTGATTTTAGTGGAGTCTGGGCACTCGGTCAGGTCCTGGATGCCTTTCGGGGCTGCCCCGCACGGGGCTGTCTGCATGATCGTGTGACAGTGTCTCTTGGTACAAGAGACCTGTGGGGTGAGTGCGGAACAGGTTGCCTCATTCTCTCAACGGATCTTTTTATGGAGCAAGTGCACAGTTATGTAAGGTCAGCCCGCTTAACTTTCTTGGCAAAAAAAAAAAATATCATAAAGCATGTTCAAAAAAAAAAAAAAAAACAAGCCGCATCACATACGTATCTTGTTTTGCCCGAAATTCACGGTTGACTGAAAAAAATTCGAGGAGCATGCAAGCAACTTCAGAAGTACCAGGAAATCAAATTCTGCAGACGAAACCAGAAGCAGCCAGACCTGGTCAGATTGTCGCAGCGATCGTTTTTTTTTTTTTTTTTTTTTTTAATTAAGAAAGTTACAAGGGCTGACCTACATAACTGTGCACTTGCTCGCAGCGATCGTTATGGCCCTGTGACAACATCTCGAGAAGAGAGCTGTGGGGTGGGTGTCAGAACAGGTTGCCCCATCCTCTCTAAGGATCTTTTACGGAGTAAATTCGTTGTTGCTTGGTCCCGCCCATGTAACCAATTTTTTTTTTTTTTGAAAGTAGTTACATTGGCTTGACAACGCAAACCGAAACCCTACTCCATGAAAAAATCCACGAGAGGATGGGGTAACCTGTTCTCACACCCATTCCACGGCTCTCTATTTGCAAGAGGCGCCGTCACAAGGTGTAACCAATTTATTTTAAAAAAAGCGATCGTTAACGAGCCGCATCACATACGTATCTTTTTTTGCTTGGTGTTCACGGTGGTGGTCTGAAATATTTATAGGAGCATGCAAGCAACTATAAACGACCGAAATAAATTCACCAGACAAGCACCGAAGCATCGGACCTGGTCCGATTGTCGCAACGATCAACGAGCCGCATACCACACGTATCTTGTTTTGCTTGAGGCGACACGGTGGTGGTCTGAAAATGTTAGCGAGGGCATGCAAGCAGCTATAAACGGCGAAATAAAATTCTCTGGGCGACGAAGCATCGGATACAATTCAATTGTCAGCGATCAACAAGCCGCATCATGAGTTTTAGTGGAGTCTGGGCACCCGGTCAGGTCCTGGATGCCTTTCGGGGCTGCCCCGCACGGGGCTGTCTGCATGATCGTGTGACAGTGTCTCTTGGTACAAGAGACCTGTGGGGTGAGTGCGGAACAGGTTGCCTCATTCTCTCAACGGATCTTTTTATGGAGCAAGTGCACAGTTATGTAGGTCAGCCCTTGTAACTTTCTTGCTTCAAAAAAAAAAAAAAAAAATATAAAAGTACAAGCCGCATCATTTCAAAAAAAAAAAAGCAAGCCGCATCACATGCCATCTTGTTTTGCTTGGTGTTCACGGTGGTTGACTGAAAAAATTAGAGGAGCATGCAAGCAACTATAAACTACCAAAATCAAATTCTTCAGACGAGCACCGAAGCAGCAGACCTGGTCAGATTGTCGCAGCGATCGTTATGGCCCTGTGACAACATCTCGAGAAGAGAGCTGTGGGGTGGGTGTCAGAACAGGTTGCCCCATCCTCTCTAAGGATCTTTTACGGAGTAAATTCGTTGTTGCTTGGTCCCGCCCATGTAACCAATTTTTTTTTTTGGAAAGTAGTTACATTGGCTTGACAACGCAAACCGAAACCCTACTCCATGAAAAAATCCACGAGAGGATGGGGTAACCTGTTCTCACAACCATTCCACGGCTCTCTATTTGCAAGAGGCGCCGTCACAAGGTGTAACCAATTTACTTAAAAAAAGCGATCGTTAACGAGCCGCATCACATACGTATCTTTTTTTGCTTGGTGTTCACGGTGGTGGTCTGAAATATTTATAGGAGCATGCAAGCAACTATAAACGACCGAAATAAAATTCTCTAGACGAGCACCGAAGCATCGGACCTGGTCCAATTGTCACAGCGATCGTTAACAAGCCGCATCATTCAAAAAAAAAACAAAAAAAAAACAAGCCGCATCACATACGTATCTTGTTTTTGCTTGGTGTTCACGGTGGTTGACTGAAAAAATTCGAGGAGCATGCAAGCAACTAGAAACTACCAAAATCAAATTCTGCAGACGAGCACCGAAGCAGCAGACCTGGTCAGATTGTCGCAACGATCGTTATGGCCCTGTGACAACATCTCGAGAAGAGAGCTGTGGGGTGGGTGTCAGAACAGGTTGCCCCATCCTCTCTAAGGATCTTTTACGGAGTAAATTCGTTGTTGCTTGGTCCCGCCCATGTAACCAATTTTTTTTTTTTTTGGAAAGTAGTTACATTGGCTTGACAACGCAAACCGAAACCCTACTCCATGAAAAAATCCCCGAGAGGATGGGGTAACCTGTTCTCACACCCATTCCACGGCTCTCTATTTGCAAGAGGCGCCGTCACAAGGTGTAACCAATTTACTTAAAAAAAAGCGATCGTTAACGAGCCGCATCACATACGTATCTTTTTTTGCTTGGTGTTGACGGTGGTGGTCTGAAATATTTATAGGAGCATGCAAGCAACAATAAACGACCGAAATAAAATTCACCAGACGAGCACCGAAGCATCGGACCTGGTCCGATTGTCTCAGCGATCGTTAACGAGCCGCATACCACACGTATCTTGTTTTTGCTTGGTGTTCACGGTGGTGGTCTGAAATATTTATAGGAGCATGCAAGCAACAATAAACGACCGAAATAAAATTCTCTAGACGAGCACCGAAGCATCGGACCTGGTCCAATTGTCACAGCGATCGTTAACAAGCCGCATCACATACGTATCTTGTTTTTGCTTGGTGTTCACGGTGGTTGACTGAAAAAATTCTAGGAGCATGCAAGCAACTATAAACTACCAAAATCAAATTCTGCAGACGAGCACCGAAGCAGCAGACCTGGTCAGATTGTCGCAGCGATCGTTATGGCCCTGTGACAACATCTCGAGAAGAGAGCTGTGGGGTGGGTGTCAGAACAGGTTGCCCCATCCTCTCTAAGGATCTTTTATTTTTTTATTTTTTTTTTTTTGGAAAGTAGTGTTACATTGGCTTGACAACGCAAACCGAAACCCTACTCCGTGAAAAAATCCACGAGAGGATGGGGTAACCTGTTCTCACACCCATTCCACGGCTCTCTATTTGCAAGAGGCGCCGTCACAAGGTGTAACCAATTTACTTTAAAAAAAGCGATCGTTAACGAGCCGCATCACATACGTATCTTTTTTTGCTTGGTGTTCACGGTTGTGGTCTGAAATATTTATAGGAGCATGCAAGCAACAATAAACGACCGAAATAAAATTCACCAGACGAGCACCGAAGCATCGGACCTGGTCCGATTGTCGCAGCGATCGTTAACGAGCCGCATACCACACGTATCTTGTTTTTGCTTGGTGTTCACGGTGGTGGTCTGAAATATTTATAGGAGCATGCAAGCAACTATAAACGACCGAAATAAAATTCTCTAGACGAGCACCGAAGCCTCGGACCTGGTCCAATTGTCACAGCGATCGTTAACAAGCCGCATCATTCAAAAAAAAAACAAACAAAAAAAAAACAAGCCGCATCACATACGTATCTTGTTTTTGCTTGGTGTTAACGGTGGTTGACTGAAAAAATTCGAGGAGCATGCAAGCAACTAGAAACTACCAAAATCAAATTCTGCAGACGAGCACCGAAGCAGCAGACCTGGTCAGATTGTCGCAGCGATCGTTATGGCCCTGTGACAACATCTCGAGAAGAGAGCTGTGGGGTGGGTGTCAGAACAGGTTGCCCCATCCTCTCTAAGGATCTTTTACGGAGTAAATTCGTTGTTGCTTGGTCCCGCCCATGTAACCAATTTTTTTTTTTTGAAAGTAGTTACATTGGCTTGACAACGCAAACCGAAACCCTACTCCATGAAAAAATCCACTGGTGTGTGTTTGGTCTATAGCAGGATGTGCTTTGCATAAAGTGGAATATCTAGGAATAGTCAGGTGGTGATTGTCTGTGTCGACAATCCCTCACCTGCTAATAGGCGTCTTGTGTGTGTGTGTGTGCGTGGCGTAATGCTGCCTGTAAAGTGCAGCTTTTAGAAGTGTGCAAGTCACCATGCATTGATAGCTGACAGTGATTTTAGTGGAGTCTGGGCACTCGGTCAGGTCCTGGATGCCTTTCGGGGCTGCCTTGCACGGGGCTGTCTGCATGATCGTGTGACAGTGTTTCTTGGTACAAGAGACCTGTGGGGTGAGTGCGGAACAGGTTGCCTCATTCTTTCAACGGATCTTTTTATGGAGCAAGTGCACAGTTATGTAGGTCAGCCCTTGTAACTTTCTTGCTTCAAAAAAAAAAAAAAAAATCCACGAGAGGATGTGGTAACCTGTTCTCACACCCATTCCACGGCTCTCTATTTGCAAGAGGCGCCGTCACAAGGTGTAACCAATTTACTTAAAAAAAAGCGATCGTTAACGAGCCGCATCACATACGTATCTTTTTTTGCTTGGTGTTCACGGTGGTGGTCTGAAATATTTATAGGAGCATGCAAGCAACAATAAACGACCGAAATAAAATTCACCAGACGAGCACCGAAGCATCGTACCTGTCCGATTGTCTCAGCGATCGTTAACGAGCCGCATACCACACGTATCTTGTTTTTGCTTGGTGTTCACGGTGGTGGTCTGAAATATTTATAGGAGCATGCAAGCAACTATAAACGACCGAAATAAAATTCTATAGACGAGCACCGAAGCATCGGACCTGGTCCAATTGTCACAGCGATCGTTAACAAGCCGCATCACATACGTATCTTGTTTTTGCTTGGTGTTCACGGTGGTTGACTGAAAAAATTCGAGGAGCATGCAAGCAACTAGAAACTACCAAAATCAAATTCTGCAGACGAGCACCGAAGCAGCAGACCTGGTCAGATTGTCGCAGCGATCGTTATGGCCCTGTGACAACATCTCGAGAAGAGAGCTGTGGGGTGGGTGTCAGAACAGGCTGCCCCATCCTCTCTAAGGATCTTTTATTTTTTTTTTTTTTGGGCCGGTATTGGCAGCAAGCGCAGCCGACTAACCAGAAAAATACGAGGATGGGGTAACCTGTTCTCCTTTATTCCACGGCTCTCTTCTGAAACGCCGTGCAGAGTGCTAATGGTACTTAAAAAAAAGCGATCGTTAACGAGCCGCATCACATACGTATCTTTTTTTGCTTGGTGTTCACGGTGGTGGTCTGAAATATTTATAGGAGCATGCAAGCAACAATAAACGACCGAAATAAAATTCACCAGACGAGCACCGAAGCATCGTACCTGGTCCGATTGTCGCAGCGATCGTTAACGAGCCGCATACCACACGTATCTTGTTTTTGCTTGGTGTTCACGGTGGTGGTCTGAAATATTTATAGGAGCATGCAAGCAACTATAAACGACCGAAATAAAATTCTCTAGACGAGCACCGAAGCATCGGACCTGGTCCAATTGTCACAGCGATCGTTAACAAGCCGCATCACATACGTATCTTGTTTTTGCTTGGTGTTCACGGTGGTTGACTGAAAAAATTCGAGGAGCATGCAAGCAACTAGAAACTACCAAAATCAAATTCTGCAGACGAGCACCGAAGCAGCAGACCTGGTCATATTGTCGCAGCGATCGTTATGGCCCTGTGACAACATCTCGAGAAGAGAGCTGTGGGGTGGGTGTCAGAACAGGTTGCCCCATCCTCTCTAAGGATCTTTTACGGAGTAAATTCGTTGTTGCTTGGTCCCGCCCATGTAACCAATTTACTTAAAAAAAAGCGATCGTTAACGAGCCGCATCACATACGTATCTTTTTTTGCTTGGTGTTCACGGTGGTTGTCTGAAATATTTATAGGAGCATGCAAGCAACTATAAACGACCGAAATAAAATTCTCTAGACGAGCACCGAAGCATCGGACCTGGTCCAATTGTCGCAGCGATCGTTAACGAGCCGCATCACATACGTATCTTGTTTTTGCTTGTTGTTCACGGTGGTGGTCTGAAATATTTATAGGAGCATGCAAGCAACTATAAACGACCGAAATACAATTCTCTAGACGAGCACCGAAGCATCGGACCTGGTCCAATTGTCGCAGCGATCGTTAACGAGCCGCATCACATACGTATCTTGTGTTTGCTTGGTTCACGGTGGTGGTCTGAAATATTTATAGGAGCATGCAAGCAATAATAAACGACCGAAATAAAATTCTCCAGACGAGCACCGAAGCATCGGACCTGGTCCGATTGTCGCAGCGATCGTTAATGAGCCGCATACCACACGTATCTTGTTTTTGCTTGGTTCACGGTGGTGGTCTGAAATATTTATAGGAGCATGCAAGCAACTATAAACGACCGAAATAAAATTCTATAGACGAGCACCGAAGCATCGGACCTGGTCCAATTGTCGCAGCGATCGTTAACGAGCCGCATCACATACGTATCTTGTTTTTGCTTGGTTCACGGTGGTGGTCTGGAATATTTATAGGAGCATGCAAGCAATAATAAACGACCGAAATAAAATTCACCAGACGAGCACCGAAGCATCGGACCTGGTCCGATTGTCGCAGCGATCGTTAATGAGCCGCAGAAGAGAGCTGTGGGGTGGGTGTCAGAACAGGTTGCCCCAATCCTCTCTAAGGATCTTTTTCAGAGTAAATATGTTGTTGCTTGGTCCAGCCCATGTAACCAATTTACTTAAAAAAAAGCGATCGTTAACGAGCCGCATCACATACGTATCTTTTTTTGCTTGGTGTTCACGGTGGTGGTCTGAAATATTTATAGGAGCATGCAAGCAACAATAAACGACCGAAAAAAAATTCTCCAGACGAGCACCGAAGCATCGGACCTGGTCCGACTGTCGCAGCGATCGTTAACGAGCCGCATACCACACGTATCTTGTTTTTGCTTGGTGTTCACGGTGGTGGTCTGAAATATTTATAGGAGCATGCAAGCAACTATAAACGACCGAAATAAAATTCTCTAGACGAGCACCGAAGCATCTGACCTTGTCCAATTGTCGCAGCGATCGTTCACGAGCCGCATACCACACGTATCTTGTTTTTGCTTGGTTCACGGTGGTGGTCTGAAATATTTATAGGAGCATGCAAGCAACAATAAACGACCGAAATAAAATTCTCTAGACGAGCACCGAAGCATCGGACCTGGTCCAATTGTCGCAGCGATCGTTAACGAGCCGCATAACATACGAATCTTGTGTTTGCTTGGTGTTCACGGTGGTGGACTGAAATATTTCGAGGAGCATGCAAGCAACTATAAACGACCGAAATAAAATTCTATAGACGAGCACCGAAGCATCAGACCTGGTCCAATTGTCGCAGCGATCGTTAACGAGCCGCATCACATACGTATCTTGTTTTTGCTTGGTTCACGGTGGTGGTCTGAAATATTTATAGGAGCATGCAAGCAACTTGAAACGACCGAAATAAAATTCTCTAGACGAGCACCGAAGCATCGGACATGGTCCAATTGTCACAGCGATCGTTAACGAGCCGCATCACATACGTATCTTGTTTTTGCTTGGTGTTCACGGTGGTTGACTGAAAAAATTCGAGGAGCATGCAAGCAACTAGAAACTACCAAAATTAAATTCTGCAGACGAGCACCGAAGCAGCAGACCTGGTCAGATTGTCGCAGCGATCGTTATGTCCCTGTGACAACATCTCGAGAAGAGAGCTGTGGGGTGGGTGTCAGAACAGGTTGCCCCATCCTATCTTAGGATCTTTTACGGAGTAAATTCGTTGTTGCTTGGTCCCGCCCATGTAACCAATTTACTTAAAAAAAGCGATCGTTAACGAGCCGCATCACATACGTATCTTTTTTTGCTTGGTGTTCACGGTGGTGGTCTGAAATATTTATAGGAGCATGCAAGCAACAATAAACGACCGAAATAAAATTCACCAGACGAGCACCGAAGCATCGGACCTGGTCAGATTGTCGCAGCGATCGTTAACGAGCCGCATACCACACGTATCTTGTTTTTGCTTGGTGTTCACGGTGGTGGTCTGAAATATTTATAGGAGCATGCTAGCAACTATAAACGACTGAAATAAAATTCTCTAGACGAGCACCGAAGCATCGGACCTGGTCCAATTGTCACAGCGATCGTTAACAAGCCGCATCACATACGTATCTTGTTTTTGCTTGGTGTTCACGGTGGTGGTCTGAAATATTTATAGGGAGCATGCAAGCAATAATAAACGACCGAAATAAAATTCTCTAGACGAGCACCGAAGCATCGGACCTGGTCCAATTGTCGCAGCGATCGTTAACGAGCCGCATCACATACGTATCTTGTTTTTGCTTGTTGTTCACGGTGGTGGTCTGAAATATTTATAGGAGCATGCAAGCAACTATAAACGACCGAAATACAATTCTCTAGACGAGCACCGAAGCATCGGACCTGGTCCAATTGTCGCAGCGATCGTTAACGAGCCGCATCACATACGTATCTTGTGTTTGCTTGGTTCACGGTGGTGGTCTGAAATATTTATAGGAGCATGCAAGCAATAATAAACGACCGAAATAAAATTCTCCAGACGAGCACCGAAGCATCGGACCTGGTCCGATTGTCGCAGCGATCGTTAATGAGCCGCATACCACACGTATCTTGTTTTTGCTTGGTTCACGGTGGTGGTCTGAAATATTTATAGGAGCATGCAAGCAACTATAAACGACCGAAATAAAATTCTATAGACGAGCACCGAAGCATCGGACCTGGTCCAATTGTCGCAGCGATCGTTAACGAGCCGCATCACATACGTATCTTGTTTTTGCTTGGTTCACGGTGGTGGTCTGGAATATTTATAGGAGCATGCAAGCAATAATAAACGACCGAAATAAAATTCACCAGACGAGCACCGAAGCATCGGACCTGGTCCGATTGTCGCAGCGATCGTTAATGAGCCGCAGAAGAGAGCTGTGGGGTGGGTGTCAGAACAGGTTGCCCCAATCCTCTCTAAGGATCTTTTTCAGAGTAAATATGTTGTTGCTTGGTCCAGCCCATGTAACCAATTTACTTAAAAAAAAGCGATCGTTAACGAGCCGCATCACATACGTATCTTTTTTTGCTTGGTGTTCACGGTGGTGGTCTGAAATATTTATAGGAGCATGCAAGCAACAATAAACGACCGAAAAAAAATTCTCCAGACGAGCACCGAAGCATCGGACCTGGTCCGACTGTCGCAGCGATCGTTAACGAGCCGCATACCACACGTATCTTGTTTTTGCTTGGTGTTCACGGTGGTGGTCTGAAATATTTATAGGAGCATGCAAGCAACTATAAACGACCGAAATAAAATTCTCTAGACGAGCACCGAAGCATCTGACCTTGTCCAATTGTCGCAGCGATCGTTCACGAGCCGCATACCACACGTATCTTGTTTTTGCTTGGTTCACGGTGGTGGTCTGAAATATTTATAGGAGCATGCAAGCAACAATAAACGACCGAAATAAAATTCTCTAGACGAGCACCGAAGCATCGGACCTGGTCCAATTGTCGCAGCGATCGTTAACGAGCCGCATAACATACGAATCTTGTGTTTGCTTGGTGTTCACGGTGGTGGACTGAAATATTTCGAGGAGCATGCAAGCAACTATAAACGACCGAAATAAAATTCTATAGACGAGCACCGAAGCATCAGACCTGGTCCAATTGTCGCAGCGATCGTCATGGACTTGTGACAACATCTCGAGAAGAGAAGCCGTGGGTGGGTGTCAGAACAGGTTGCCCATCCCTCTAAGGATCTTTTACGGAGTAAATTCCGTTGTTGCTGGTCCCAGCCCATGTAACCAATTTACTTAAAAAAAGCGATCGTTAACGAGCCGCACTCATTTCTGCTCTAAAAAAAAAAAAAAAAACGAGCCGCATCACATACCTATCTTTTGCTTGGTGTTCACGGTGAAGTCTTGAAATATTTATAGGAGCATGCAAGTTAAATCCATAAACGACCGTGAAATAAAATTTTCTAGACGAGCATAACCGAAGCATTGTACCTGGTCCAATTGTCGCAGCGATTGTCGTCGAGCCGCATGCCATACGTGTCTTGTTTTTGCTTGCCATTTACGGTGGTGGTCTGAAATATTTCTAGGAGCATGCGAGCAACTATATACATCCGAAATAAAATGCTGCAGACGAGCACCGAAGCATCGGACCTGGTCCGATTGTCGCAGCGATTGTCGTCGAGCCGCATGCCATACGTGTTTTGTTTTGCTTGGCGTTCACGGTGGTGGTCTGAAATATTCCTAGGAGCATGCGAGCAATAATAAACGACCGAAATAAAATTCTCCAGACGAGCACCGAAGCATCGGACCTGGTCCGATTGTCGCAGCGATCGTTAATGAGCCGCAGAAGAGAGATGTGGGGTGGGTGTCAGAACAGGTTGCCCCATCCTCTCTAAGGATCTTTTTCAGAGTAAATATGTTGTTGCTTGGTCCAGCCCATGTAACAAATTTACTTAAAAAAAAGCGATCGTTAACGAGCCGCATCACATACGTATCTTTTTTTGCTTGGTGTTCACGGTGGTGGTCTGAAATATTTATAGGAGCATGCAAGCAACTATAAACGACCGAAATAAAATTCTCTAGACGAGCACCGAAGCATCGGACCTGGTCCAATTGTCACAGCGATCGTTAACAAGCCGCATCACATACGTATCTTGTTTTTGCTTGGTGTTCACGGTGGTTGACTGAAAAAATTCGAGGAGCATGCAAGCAACTAGAAACTACCAAAATCAAATTCTGCAGACGAGCACCAAAGCAGCAGACCTGGTCAGATTGTCGCAGCGATCGTCATGGCCCTGTGACAACATCTCGAGAAGAGAGCTGTGGGGTGGGTGTCAGAACAGGTTGCCCCATCCTCTCTAAGGATCTTTTACGGAGTAAATTCGTTGTTGCTTGGTCCCGCCCATGTAACCAATTTTTTTTTTTTGGAAAGTAGTTACATTGGCTTGACAACGCAAACCGAAACCCTACTCCATGAAAAAATCCACGAGAGGATGTGGTAACCTGTTCTCACACCCATTCCACGGCTCTCTATTTGCAAGAGGCGCCGTCACAAGGTGTAACCAATTTACTTAAAAAAAGCGATCGTTAACGAGCCGCATCACATACGTATCTTTTTTTGCTTGGTGTTCACGGTGGTGGTCTGAAATATTTATAGGAGCATGCAAGCAACTATAAACGACCGAAATAAAATTCACCAGACGAGCACCGAAGCATCGGACCTGGTCCGATTGTCGCAGCGATCGTTAACGAGCCGCATACCACGCGTATCTTTGTTTTGCTTGGGTGTTCACGGTGGTGGTTTTGAAGGCTGTTATAGGAGGCAGTACGAAAGCAACTATAAACGACCGAATAAAATTCTCTAGACGAGCACCGAGCATCGGACCTGGTCCAATTGTCACAGCGATCGTTAAACAAGCCGCATCATTCAAAAGCGAAAACAAGCCGCATCACATACGTATCTTGTTTTAGCGAAGTGTTCACGGTGGTTGACTGAAAAAAATTCGAGGGCATGCAAGCGGCTAGAAACTACCAAATCAAATTCTGCAGACGAGCACCGAAGCAGCAGACCTGGTCAGATGTCCTGCCCAGCGATCGTTATGGCCTGTGACAACATCGAAAGAGCTGTGGGGTGGAGTGTCAGGAACAGATTTGCCCCATCCTCTCCTAAGGATCTTTACGAATTAAATTCGTTGTTGCTTGGTCCCGCCCATGCTAACCAATTTTTTTTTTTTTTTGGAAAGTAGTGTTACATTGGCTTGACAACGCAAACCGAAACCCTACTCCGTGAAAAAATCCACGAGAGGATGGGGTAACCTGTTCTCACACCCATTCCACGGCTCTCTATTTGCAAGAGGCGCCGTCACAAGGTGTAACCAATTTACTTAAAAAAAAGCGATCGTTAACGAGCCGCATCACATACGTATCTTTTTTTGCTTGGTGTTCACGGTGGTGGTCTGAAATATTTATAGGAGCATGCAAGCAACAATAAACGACCGAAATAAAATTCACAAGACGAGCACCGAAGCATCGGACCTGGTCCGATTGTCGCAGCGATCGTTAACGAGCCGCATACCACACGTATCTTGTTTTTGCTTGGTGTTCACGGTGGTGGTCTGAAATATTTATAGGAGCATGCAAGAAACTATAAACGACCGAAATAAAATTCTCTAGACGAGCACCGAAGCATCGGACCTGGTCCAATTGTCACAGCGATCGTTAACAAGCCGCATCACATACGTATCTTGTTTTTGCTTGGTGTTCACGGTGGTTGACTGAAAAAATTCGAGGAGCATGCAAGCAACTAGAAACTACCAAAATCAAATTCTGCAGACGAGCACCGAAGCAGCAGACCTGGTCAGATTGTCACAGCGATCGTTATGGCCCTGTGACAACATCTCGAGAAGAGAGCTGTGGGGTGGGTGTCAGAACAGGTTGCCCCATCCTCTCTAAGGATCTTTTACGGAGTAAATTCGTTGTTGCTTGGTCCCGCCCATGTAACCAATTTTTTTTTTTTTTGGAAAGTAGTTACATTGGCTTGACAACGCAAACCGAAACCCTACTCCATGAAAAAATTTACGAGAGGATGGGGTAACCTGTTCTCACACCCATTCCACGGCTCTCTATTTGCAAGAGGCGCCGTCACAAGGTGTAACCAATTTACTTAAAAAAAGCGATCGTTAACGAGCCGCATCACATACGTATCTTTTTTTGCTTGGTGTTCACGGTGGTGGTCTGAAATATTTATAGGAGCATGCAAGCAACAATAAACGACCGAAATAAAATTCACCAGACAAGCACCGAAGCATCGGACCTGGTCCGATTGTCGCAGCGATCGTTAACGAGCCGCATACCACACGTATCTTGTTTTTGCTTGGTGTTCACGGTGGTGGTCTGAAATATTTATAGGAGCATGCAAGCAACTAGAAACTACCAAAATCAAATTCTGCAGACGAGCACCGAAGCAGCAGACCTGGTCAGATTGTCGCAGCGATCGTTATGGCCCTGTGACAACATCTCGAGAAGAGAGTTGTGGGGTGGGTGTCAGAACAGGTTGCCCCATCCTCTCTAAGGATCTTTTACGGAGTAAATTCGTTGTTGCTTGGTCCCGCCCATGTAACCAATTTTTTTTTTTTGGAAAGTAGTTACGTTGGCTTGACAACGCAAACCGAAACCCTACTCCATGAAAAAATCCACGAGAGGATGGGGTAACCTGTTCTCACACCCATTCCACGGCTCTCTATTTGCAAGAGGCGCCGTCACAAGGTGTAACCAATTTACTTAAAAAAAAGCGATCGTTAACGAGCCGCATCACATACGTATCTTTTTTCGCTTGGTGTTCACGGTGGTGGTCTGGAATATTTATAGGAGCATGCAAGCAACTATAAACGACCGAAATAAAATTCTCT
>CADDIJ020000812.1:609-61620 GCA_902809745.2 Tetradesmus lagerheimii
CCCCCCCCCCCCCGCCACACACAAACCACACATTTGACCAGCCCAGTGGTACATTGGGCGCATCAGATGCTGCAAGCACACTTCAGGCGGCACCTGTCTGCACAGCGTTCTCGCAGGCCGGTCCGCATCCCGCGCAAGCACCTGCGCCTGCTCACCCCCCCCATCCTCACAAACCAAAAACCGCCACACATCTGACAAGCCCGGTGGTACACTGGGAGCATCAGGTGCTGCAAGCTCTCCAAAAAGCCGCACCTGTCTGCACCGCGTCAGAACTGAGGCTAAAGCCGCACCTGTTTGCACGGCGTTCTCCCGCGGTCGGTCTGCGTCCTTTGCCAGCAGCTGAGCCTGCGCAATGAAGCCTATCAGCCGGCCCTTCGTGTGGTCTGTCAGCTGCTCCCTCCCCCCTCTGCCAAACCCAAACCAAAAGCAACAATGCACACATTCCGACAAGCCTGTGGTGACAAGCCAGTGATATCAGGTGCAGCAAGCACACCTCAAGCCGCACCTGTCTGCACAGCGTTCTCGCGCGGCCGGTCCGCGTCTTTTGCCAGCAGCTGCGCCTGCTCAATTAAGCCGATCAGCCGGCCTTTCGTGTGGTCTGTCAGCTGCTCCTGCTGCTGCAGCGCGTCTTCTTCCAAGCGATGCAGCTGCCCGCGCAGCTTACGGTTGAGCCGCTGCTTCGCTGCGGGGTCTCGGGGATCCAGCCGCTCCTGCTCCTGCTGCTGCTGCTGCTGCTGCCGCCGCAGGGGTGGAGCCTGCTGCTGCTGCCGTGCGCGAGGTGGCGGCTGAGCTCGCGGCCTGCTGCAGGAAACGGTTGCAGGAAATGGAAACAGTTGCAGGACAGCCAGCAGGAGATACAGGCACACATGGTCAGGGCAAGGCAGAGATCAGCACAGGAGATGTGATGTGACGCACTTGCCACGCCTTGAGTGTGCAATGCAAGTGCTAGAGGTGCAGGGAGTGCTTTAGCTACTCCTCGTTGAGCATCGCTGCAACTGCCCACAGAATGCATGTGATGTGCTGCTGTGTGCGCATCTGCCATGCAGTTATGCGAGTCTGTGCACGCCACCAGCAGCACCCTGAGGCAACTGCTGTGCCAAACAGATAAAGTAATGAGGTTTGAACTTGTGAGGCACCAGCAATGCCAAGTTTATCCAACGGACACTTTGCTGGAAACGATTGCAGGACAGCGCTTGCAGCAGCTACCCACTTGCGCGGTGCTGCTGCTGCTGCTGGAGCTGCAGCAGGCTGCCTATCCTGCTGCTGTCGTTGCTGTCGTTGCCGAGGTTGCTGGTGCTGCTGCGCCTGCTGCGCCTGCTGCTGCGCCTGCTGCTGCGCCTGCTGCTGCTGCCCACGTGGCATGAAGTCTGCATCTGCGTCATCTTCCTCTTCTTCTGACTCTGCTTGTGAGTCTTCTATTACAAGATTCTCGTCCTCATCTGCTGCTTCATCTCCATCAAGCTCTAGCAAGCCGTCATCGTCTGCAGCAGCAGCTGCCACTGCTGCATCAGCAGCTTCCCTCTCTTGCTCCAGCTGTCGTGCCGCTGCCGCCTGCTGCTGCAAATGCTGCTCAAAGGCCTCAATCAGAGAAGCCTGCCTGCTGATGCCACGCGAGCTGCTTGCTGCATCTCTCTTCATATGCGCTAGCTGCTCCTTTGATAGCCCGTACAGCCGCACAAAGTCGTCGTCCGTGAACTGGTAACTGTCACGTGGCGCTGCATCCGGGTCTGGTTTTTGCTCCCTGGCTACGCTGTTCTTGCCTTTCTGCTGCCTTGCACGCTGTGCTGCTAGGTGCTCTGGGCTAGGCAGCACCTCCAGAACGTCGGGTGCTGGCGTCTCCCCGATTATTTCGACGTCGGAGTCATCCTCGCTTGCAGGAATGACCAGGTCCTGCTCGAGTGCTGCTGTAGCTGCTGCTTGCTGTGCTGCTGCTTGCTGCTCTGCCCTGCTGCTGGCACTGTCGCCACCTTCGGCCCACTGCTCCTGCCTGGAAGGAGTGAGTTTACGGAGGCGTTTAGGAGCGGGGGCCTCAGGCTCTGAAGCTCTCCGCTTTGATGCAGGCATGCTCTTGGGCTTGACCACATCATCACTGTCGCTCTCCATGCTGCTGTATCTTGTTCATGTATTCTGTTTGAAATATCAATTGTATTCCTATGTTAACTGTGCGCTCAAACGACGCGAGTACAGCATGATGCAAGCAAAACAGGACTGTCAAGCATGTTGAGCGCAGAACGATCAACGATAAATGATCTTAATGTCCGGCACAACGTACCACGGGCACTTGAAGGGGCAGAAGCAGGGGCATGGAACACAGCACGCAGCACTCCATGTCACTCCTTGGCTTCAGCCCTGTGACCTATCCACAGCTGTCGTCAAGCTCAGATTAGCTGCCTCTCCGAATGTTGTGTTCTCCACCAACCTTTTCCCGGTGGTGCAGACGAGTGTGCAAGCTGAAATCGTTGACCAGCTGGATCAGCATCAGCTCAACTGCAAGCTCAGCATGCCATGGCAGTGCCATCACACTGGCCAAGGTGCCACTAGCCTAGCCACCAGTGGTTACCCTATGAGCCAGTCATCAGCTTTCAGACGGGCGATGCTCGAACATGTAACAGCAAGATTGTAAAAGTCGTGGCAAGTTACCACATGCCTTCAACGGCTTGCAGGGGCCACGCATTCCAGCAGGCAATCACTCGAGCGCAGCTGAGACACAACCTGATAGTGCCACAGCCGTGACAACAAACACTAGACATTCAACGGCAGCTGATCACTGCCCACCACCATCATCACCATCATCATCATCAAATTACCAGATCAAGCCATAGCATCAACGCCATCGGCCCCACAATACTGCCCACCACAACACATAAAGCACCGCAGCCGCTTTTTTGAACTGCAACCCCTGATACAGGCTGCAACCAACATCCAGATGCCATTGAGAGTCCCGTCACTGACTGACTTGTATGCGATACACCACTAGCAGGTTTGGCCCAGAGCCGAATAAGCTCAAGGCCAAATCCACGCCTTGCTAGATTGTCACACATTTGGCGACCCTTATCCTGCTGCATCTGAGTGCCGCCATTGCCTGCGCATACCCACAGACTGCCAAATACAGCAGCTGACGAGAAGCAACAGATATGTGATGGCAAACGTCCCAATTCACACGGTTTTATGGGAAACAGCAATGGCTTCGTTCAGAGCACTGCATTTGCAAGGGCCTCTCTGCTGCAATGCGCAGCGTCGCTGCACACCACATATCCAGCAGTCTAAGCACACTAGCTACAGCTGTTGTTGGCCAACTGCCAACTGCCAACCAGCTAGCTAGCTAGCTGAGTAGCTAGCTACTGCTGTGACACCTGTAACCTGCAGTACCTGCATAACTGCTGAGTTGCTGTAAACCCAGCAATATGGGGGAAGGCACATGCACCAAACCACAAGGCATATGCATATGTGCCCTGAGCGCGCGCATTGTCACCAGTGCATACCCCCGCCAGCAACCAGCAAGCATCACAGTGTGCTGTACATGCGACCAGCCATTAGAAAGCACGACTGCATGCAAATTGCCAGGCAAGACTGCGTTGGAAACGGCCGGGTGTACAGACCCAGACATCAGCAAGTGCCCACTGAACACAGTCGATTACGCAAACGATACAGCATACTATGCCGTGCCGGCACTCCGCAAACAGCGCGCATTGCAACAAAGACAAGACAAGGACAAACAACACAGGAGGAAGGAAAGAGCACTGGATCTGTTGTTGATACAAATATGGTGATACACAGCCGGATACGGCATATGGCACGTGGGGTTGCAGGAGTCACATCTAACATGCTAACAGCAGTTTGAACCCACTTTGAATCCACCAATGCCACCAGGCAGCAAGGCAAGTGCACGCAGCCACACCATATGGACAAGCCACGAGCGCATGCCAAATGTGGCAGCACCCTTTCAACCGAGCCGGTACACCAACCGGTTTCTCGACACGCTTTTCACGTGAATGCAGCTGGAGCGGCAGTCGTATCAGGGAAGGAATGAAGCCTCAGGCCCACGTATAGAAACAATGAGCATATGGCCATATGTACAAATGCAATGCAGACAGACACCCATTGCTATACCCTATGCACTACACCCTACTTGAGCTGTAGCGGTGGTGGGGTTGCTGTGCAGAAGCGGTTCCTGTGCATATGCATTTGACACATAATTTCGCATCCCTGCCTGGTACTGATAGTACAAGCTACACCAATTTCCTGCTCGGCCCATTCAGCAAAGCAGTGCAGAAGCTATGCAGATATACCGCGCAACCTGCCCTGCATTCTTCACTGCTCTACTACCTCCCAACCAGAACCAGTATACTAGGTACATACCTAGCCAGAACCATTTCACTAGGTACATACCTAGTCAAACCTGCCAAGGGAGCAGCGCTGTACGGTAATGGACAGCTGCTAGGAAGCAGCCGAAAACCTAGCTAGTAGCTGGCTGGCTGGCTGGCTAGCTAGCTAGCTAGCTGGCTGGCTAGCTGGCTTGCAAGTCACTTGGCAAGCGCCACTGTGCTCACGAAACATGCCTGCACGTCTGCCCCTCTTACCCTACAAGGCAAACCGACCTACACATGTGCACGCTGATTCGCCTGTTCACACGGAGCTCATCACTTGGACATATGCTGCAAACGCCGCACCAAACAACATTCTGACAACGCATCTGGCGTGCAATAACAACAGCATCAGTATGCTGCAATGACCTGTTTGGCTGTTGGACAACACGGGCCAGCTCGCATGCCGCACCACAACGGTGACGATCCAAACACGCAACACCCAACAGGTTTGAAGGCACCACACACTCTCAACACAAAACAACACCACGGCTACTGCTTGCTACAACCCCCCTCTACGCCTGCTGGCTGCAACAACACAACACTAGCAGCAGCTGCACCAACACCAGCAGCAGCTGCACCAATACCAGCAGCACAGCTGCACCACTATCAGCAGCACAGTTGCACCACCAGCAGCAGCACAGCTACACCAGAACCATCTGCACAGCTGCCACGCTAGCAGCAGCGCTAGCGCTTCATGCCGCTGCCCTTCATCAGCTGCTTCAACGCCAGCTGGCTGGAACGACACAACACAAGCAGAAGCCCCTACTGCGCCAGCAGCACAGCTGCAACCACCACCACCAGCAGCAGCTGCAACCACCAGCAGCAGCAAAGACGCGCCACCACCAGCAGCAGCAGAGTTGCGCCAGCAGCAGCAGCACTGTTGCGCCAGCACCACCAGCAGCACAGCTATGCCAGCAGCAGAGCTAGCGCTTCATGCCAATGCCCTTCATCAGCTGCTGCCGCTTGATGTTCTTCGCCTGCACCACACCAGCAGGTATCGCGCTACCACTCGCACCCCGCTTCACCTGACCCCGCACATGGCCACCATCACCACCTGCTGCTGCCGCTGCTGCTGCTCCTGCGGCCCCTCCCGTGCGGCCTCTGCCTGCTAAACCTGCTGCGCCACCCGCTGCTGCTGCTGCTGCTGCCGCGGCTCCCCTCGAGCCTCCAAGACTGCCCGCGCTGCGATTATCCCAGCTGGTAGTGTCGGGATCTGTCTCGTCAACGACTTCGGTCGTAGCCTCATGCCCTTCAGTGCCGCCTAAACCCCCGCCGGCTACTAAACCAGAGCTCCGCAGCAACGCCTGCGCAGCCCTGCACTGCTCTCCAAACCCAGCCGGCATCTCGTCAGGCGCAAATGGTTGCAGCATCAGCGGACCGCACGCCTCGTTCCATCGTGCTGCTGCTGCCGCCGCCTCAACCGCCGTCAGCTGCTGCTGCTGCTGCCCGCCGTGCGGCTCCTCCTGCTGCTGCTGAACACTCAGCACGAGCGCTTGCTGCTGCACTTGCTGCTGCTGCACTGCAGCACGGCCTGCAGCATCGCCCTCCTCCTTTGCCCTTGCAGCTGCCACACTATCTTCCATCTGCTGCAGCAGCCACTCCGGATCACTAATGCCCAACGGAAGCTCAGCAGACTTCTCCGCGACCTGCTCTGCCAGATACTCGAGCAACACCGGAAGCTCAGATAGCTCCCAGGCACTGAGCTTAGTCGGGGGCGGCGGCAGCATCGGCGCCGGCTGCTGCTGCTGCAGTGCTAGCAGCTGCTGAGGCGGACGCACTGCTGCTGGTGCTGCTGCTGATGCAGCAGGGTCCATGCTATCACCCATACCCGACGGCCGGCGAGCCACCACCCCGGCAGAAAGCACAGCAGGAAAGCCCGTTGCTGCTGCTGCTGCTGCCGCTGCTGCCGCTACTGCTGTAGGTGAAGCAAGGCAGTTGGAGCCTGCTCTGCTGCATCCTGGAAAGTCCATAGCACCCGCAGCCGCCGCCGCAGCAACAGCTGCTGCAGCAGCATCAGAGCTGCTGGGTTGCTCAAGTGTACCCACTGCACCACCCTGCTGCTGCTGCTGTTGGGCAGCTGCTGCCGCTTCCTCTGGCTGCTGCCCTGCCCAACAGGTGAAGGACGGTGCATCATGCAGACCTGTTGGAGCCTCCTCTGCAATGTCCTCACCCTGCTGCTGCTGCTGCTCTGTAACATCCATGGGCGCTGCTGCTGCTGCTGCTGGCAGCGCATTGCCATCAGCAAATGCGGCAGGCACAACCGCACTCTGCTGCTGCTGTGCAGTAACAGCTGCCGCTTCTGCAGCACGAGGACTGCCACTGTGCGGCTGCACAGCATCAGCTGCACGCAGCTGCTGCTGCACCTGTGGCTGCACAGCAGCAGGCGCGCCCTGCTGCTGCGGCGGCGGCAGTGGGCTTGCTGAGGCTGGCACACCCTGATCAACAGGCACTGCCTGCTGCTGCTGCTTTGCCATTGGCGGCTTAGCAGAGGAATGCAGCATGCTCGGAAGTGGCTGCAGGACATCTGTAGCTGGCGGCGGTGTACTGCTAACACCTGCTGCTGCTGCTGCTGTCCTAGCCACGACTCCTGCCCTGCCAGGCGACAGGAAACCCTGCTGCTGCTGCTGCGCTGCGGCAGAGCCGTTGGGTGTGGGTGCAGGCTGCATTACGAGCATAGGACCTGCGGAGTGCACCTGCCTACCTTCGTCCGCAGCACCATCAACCTGCGGTATAAGCCACTGCTGCTGCTGGGGCACAGGCTGCATTACGAGCATGGGACCTGCGGAGTGCACCTGTCTGCCTTCATCTGCAGCACCATCTACCTGTGGGATCACCCACTGCTGCTGCTGCTGCTGCCGGCCCTGCTGCAGCGAACCTTGCAGCTGCCACCTACCCCATAGCGCAGCTTCGCTGCACTCTCGCTGCTGCTGCTGCTGCTGCCGGCACAGCAGCTGCTGCATCGCATGCTGCCCCTGCAGCACAGAAAACTCGACAGCGCCATAAACGGGGCAGCAGCTGTCATCTGCTCCGTCCATCTGAGGAATAACATGAGCCTGCTGCTGCTGCTGCTGCTGCTGAGGCAACAGCTGCTGGTGTACGCCATCACCCTGCTGCTGCTGCTGCAGCTGAGCTACTGCTTGCTGTGCCGGCGACTGATCAATCTGAGGAATGACACGAGCCTGCTGCTGGTGCTGGTGTACGACATCACCCTGCTGCTGCTGCTGTGCCGACGGCTGATCCAGTGACAGCATCGGTGGCACTCCAGATCCCGCCTGGGGCCCCGGCAGGCTGGCCAGCCTCGGGCTGGGACTCGCCAACTTCAGCTTCAACTTCATACCAGACTTCACACCTGATGCCGGCTGTGAACCTCCCGCCACGCCTGCTGCAGCAGCAGCAGCCCCTGGAGTTGGGGCTAGCGGCAGAGCCCTGGGGGTGCCGTCAGATGTCCGGCGCTGCACAGGCGGCATTCCTAGCTGCTGCTGCTGCTGAACTGGTGGCAGCTTGGCTGGCGTCCCTGCTGCTGCAGGCACAACCTGCTGCTGCTGCTGCTGCTGCAGTTCGTCCTCTTCTTCGTCACTCGTGGGTGACAGCACCATCCGCCGCTGCTGCCTGGCACCAGCAGCAGCAGCTGGCGGCAGCACCTGCTGCTGCTGCTGCTGCCCGCATGGCTGCTGCTTGTCCGAGCTTGTGTTGGTCTGTGCAGCAGACACAGCATGGCTGCCTGCACTGCTGCTGTCAGGAGAACTTCGCCGTTGCTGCTGCTGCTCAATAGCCGCATCCTGCCCAGCTGCTGCTGCTGCTGCAGGGACTGCCGGTTGTGCTTGTATTGCTGCAGCAGCCCTGGCAGCAGCAGCAGCAGCAGTGGGCGTGCCCTGCCCCTTGAGCATGATGCGCTGCCCTGCTCGCTTCGGCGTGGCACTGCCAGCAGCAAAGCCCACAGCTCCTGGCGTCATGGCTGCTGCTGCTGCTGCCCCTGAAATGCTTCCACCAGCAGTCCTCACTTGCTGCTGCTGCTGCTGCTGCTGCTGCGCTGCTGCTGCTGCTGAAGGTGGCGTCACTGCCGGCTGCTGCTGCTGCTGAGCTGTCATGCCCGGCAATGCAGGTATGCTCTCCAGATCACCTCGCATCCCCTGCACAACAGGAGAATACAGCGGCTGCGACCGTCCAGGCACCCGGATCTTCAAGGTCTTGATCGGCTGCCGATGCTCGCTGCTAGCGCTTGGATCTGCTGCTGCTGCTGCTGCTGCTGCCGGCCTCACGTGCTGCTGCTGCGCCTGGCTGCCAGCCACATATGCTGCTCCCCAAGCAGTGAACGCTGTCTGGTCCTCATCCATAGGATCCGGCTCCGGCCGCCGCACAGGCGACGTGTGGCACTCGCCCTCGTCATCATCGTCATTAACGATGTTATTTTGCGGCGCAGCGCCAGCGCCAGTGCGGCCACCGAGGTACCCTCCTGGCTGCTGCGGCTGCGGGCTACGCAAGTGCTGCTGCTGCTGCAACCGTTGCTGCTGCTGAGGCCTAAATGCCGCGGCAGCTGCCCCACTGCGGTTGGTGCTGCGGGGCGTAGTGCCACCTGAATGACTCGGCATGTTGATTAACTGCTGCTGCTGCTGCTGACCTGGCAGGCCTGTCCTGTGGGGTGTCAGCGGCTTGCCTGAATTGACACGCAGCCGTTTCAAGCCCCCGGTGCCAGCTGCACCTGCTGCTGCTGCTGCTGGGCCTAGCGGCATTGCTGCCTCTCCTAAGCACAGCGCATCCATCTCCTGCCGCCCCCGTTTGCTGCCAACAGCAGCAGCAGCAGCGCGTGCTGCCGCACCACTACTCATCGGCGACCCCAGCACGCCACCACAGCTGCCCTCCAGCTGCTGCTGCTGCTGCTGAGTCAGCAGCGGGGGTGTGCCGCGCTGCCCTGCTTGACCGCTGCTGCTGCCCCGCAGTAGCGCCAAACCCCCTCCTCCTGCTACACCAGGTACCCCCCTCAAATACGGCGACAGCCGGCTCTGCTCCCGCAGCTGCTGCTGGTTCAAGCTCGCCTCACTAATGCTGCGCCGCGCTGCGCCAGCGCTGCCAGCCGGGCGCCGCTTCGCAAACGGCGGCAAGCCGAGCCGCTCGCGCAGCTGCCTCGCGTAATGCACGCCCGCGTACCACAGTAGCTGCCGTGCAGGGCCCGCGAATCGCGCGGGCCGCGACTTTAGGTCGAGCTCCATCTGCTGTGCGCGTGCCGCGTCGCCGAGTGCGTACGGGTGCCAGAAGAAGCAGCCGACAGCAAGCGTGTCGCTGGGTGTAGCTGAGGCATACAGCCAGCCGCAGGGGATCACTAGCGCTTGTGAGGCCTTCACCTGCAACATAGCAGCAGCAGCAGCAGCAGCAGCAGCGGCAGATAGGTCAGTGACGGCGAGGGTGTCGCTGGGCGTGGCTGACGCGTAGAGCCAGCCACACGGGATCACCAGCGCCTGAGACGTCTTGACCTGCAAGGAAAAGCACAGCACCAGAAGCGGTGGCGGCAGCAGATAGGTCAGTGAAAGAAGATTTCAGTGCAATCGCTGGGCGTGGCTGACGCGTAGAGCCAGCCGCAGGGGATCACCAGCGCCTGAGATGCTTTCACCTGCCGGGAGGAGATGCAGCAGCAGCAGCGGCCGCGCTCGATGCTTGTTGTGGCGAGCTTTGCATACAACGCAGCATGGCTGCAGCCAGCAGCAGACCCTGACTAACAGCTGACACAGCACAGCACAAGGCAGTACCGACGGTGCTGAGCCACACAAGCCCCCAAGCTCCGCGACAATATGCACAACGACAGCACAGCGCAGCATCAAGCAGCGCACCTCCACTCTGACAGCGCCTTCAGCATAATCCGCCAGGACGCACTCCGCAACCAAGTTCTCCTTGCCCTGTGCCGCGCGCATGACAGCTGACTATGTTACAAAGAACTGCCACCACACAGCAGTGCGAAAGGCGCAAAGCCACACAAACCTCACCAAACCCTTTGCCACACCAAAATAACTGCACAGAACAGCAGCAGCAGCGCACCTCCACTCTGACTGCGCCTTCAGCATAATCCGCCAAAAAGCACTCCGTGACCAAGTTCTCCTTGCCCTGTGCTGCGCGTGTGACAGCTGACAACGTCAAAAACAGCCGCCTGTTGCGCTGCGTGGGTGGCAGCAGCAGCAGCACCTTGCTGCCGTGCAGCACGTACAGCCAGCTGGCGGCGCCGCCAGGCGCAAGGCGGAAGTCCGTGTAGCAGTCCTGCAAGCAGCAATGAGTAGTGTGTTGTGTGAGGGTTGATTGTTGTGTATGTTGTATATTGTAACGTCAAATGACAGAGCCAAGACAGAAGCGTATGATGACATGCTCATGACCCTGCCTGTGTGAGTGTATTGGTCGACGAGTCTGCAACAACCACATTGGCCGCGCAGGCAGACCAAGCAACACTTTCTTCACCAGACTCACCCGCGGTGTCATCTGCAGGTGTAGCGTATCTGCCGGCTTGATCTCCAAATGGATCCGCTCCCTGCCCCCAGCACCACCACTGCCCTCTCCAAATGCCGCAGCTGCTGCTGCTGCTGCTGCAGCATCACCACCTCCGATCCCGCTGCCAGCCACTGCACCTTGCGGCCCCATAGCAGCGTTAGGGTTAGGGTTAGGCCCAGCGCCTCCAGCAGTAACACCTAACCCTGCTGCTGCTGTGCTGCCGCTGACACAGCCCATTCCCTCTTTGCCTGCTAACCCTGCTGCTGCGCCTAACCCTGCACCTAACCCTGCAGCAGCGCTGGGATATGCAGCTGCACTACTGAAGACAGCGTTGGCGTCACGTACGACTGGCCGCACCAAATCTACGCTCTGCACCGCGGGTGGCGGGTGGATGTGCTGCGTCAGGCTGCTGCCGTGCAACGGCAGGCACTCGCCATCTAGCAGCCGCTGCGCTTGTTCAGGAGAGATGCCTTGGCACGCCCGTGGGGGTTGGTACACGTTTGTGCGGGCCCTGCAGGAGGAAGAAGATGGAGAGACACAGGACGAGAAAGGGAAAGGAGTGATAGCGGAGTGAGCGAGGAGATAGTATGTGGGATATGGGACAGCAAGGATGAAGCGCTGTGTGAGTGGTGTTGATGTATGGAGGGTGAGGCTGATGGTCAAATGTGGGATAAAGCGAGAAAAGCATGCTGCTGATGTCTAAGAGCTGGGCAAATTGATGCAAATGCGCAGAAACACAGTATTCAGCCATGTGAGTGAACGCAGCTGCATTTGCTGCATTATGTTTGCAATCATAAGGAAGGCAACCTTTTGCACAAAGCAACGGGGTGCCAACAGTAGCAACGTACATGTGCAATACCAGACTGCACACACGCATCTAGCGCACATGGTACAACAGCACCTCCCCAACACAGTCGGCCAACACAGTCGGCCAACACACACAACCAGCACAACAAAACAACAGCCGATGGCCTTGCTAACGCCACAGATGCAGCCTTTCCTTTGAGGCGAGCTGTGGTTCAACTTCACCTAGCAAGGTGCATGTGGCATGCGTGCACACAGGTCTTGCACAGAGGGGAGGAGCGATGCACATATCGTAAAGAAATTGACCTCACAGGTGCCCGAGCCTGTGTTTCAATGTGTGCGCACGCCCGTGTGACGCAAGACCAGATCCTAGGCACAGCCCAGGGGGCGCCCATAATGTGCACCATGCACCACGCACAACAACACAGCTGCAACAAGACAGTTGCCAATTCTGTAGAGCTGGCCACTCCCTCACCAGCAGCAGCTCATGACAGTGGGGACGCGAATTCCACTGGAGCATGGCCACATGTGTGGTGTGGGGTTCAGGGCTCAGGCAAAACCCTGCCGGCAGAGGCCTGGCGGAACCCTGGGGTTGTTCGGGTAACACCCGAGCCGTACGGCGGCGTGCCAAACGCTTGGCCGCTGTCGCCGACTGACTGCCGCAACTGGGCAGTGGGTTGTTGTTGGCGTGCCGCATTGCGTGGCGTGTCTCATGCCACGCCTTCCCTGTGTGCACAGGCCCACACGCACACATACACGCGCGTGTGTGGCTGGGCCTGCAAACTAGCGCTGCAAGTTTTGCAGCTTTGACGAAGCCAGCTGATGTGTGTGCACTGCGCCTGCACATATTTGTGACGCTGGGATGCATGCATACTGCCTTGCAGGAAATGATGTGTACTAGCAAGTGGCGCAAAAAGGCGTATCGCGCTGAGGCTGGGTCGCCTGTCCTGGTACAAGCTGCGCTATCGAGCTCAGCTCAAAACGCAGCGACACCGGCAGTGATGCATGCTGGCTGCGGCAGCAGCAGCGGTGACAACAGGACTATGCCCGGTTGGCTTCTCACCTTGCAGCAGCACTACGCTACTGTATCATAATCTTAGACTACATCCAGCCAGCTAGCTAGCCAGGTACAGAAAGACACGTCAAAACCCGAAAACCTGCACCGCGCAGCAGGCCCCAGGCACACCAACCAAAACTGCAAACCAAACGTGCACTGCTGGGTCTTTTGTAGCCGGCTGGCTGGGTATAATGTCGCAGTGCAGTATGGCTGCCCGCAAAAACCACACCCAGCAAGCAAGCTACAGTCAGACATGCATGTCTAAACCCGCAAAACCTGCACCGCGCAGCAGGCCCCAGGCACGCATTGCCGTGTCCACGGCTACAAACTACTACCGCAACGCCAAACACCAACAGCATGCCATCGAACACACCAGCACTCGTCTTGCATGGCAGCAGCAGTCCGTCCCCTAACCTGCATGCGCATACCCTGCACTCAGGAATACAGAGGGAGCACTACTCCAGCGTGTTTGCAACACATACGCACATCCCAAGCTTGCACAAGATACTCAGCAATACTCCTGCATACCACCCAGCGTACCCCCTTGCCACCCCAAAAATGACCAGAAAAAAGCACGCAGCAACTCACCCTGCTCCCTGCAGCACGATGACCCTGCAGCTGTCAACCACCTCGCCCTCTTCATCATCCTCGTCGTCATAACCGCCAAAGCCCCCAGCCCTGCCAGGTGCACCGCCCCCATGTGCTGTCTGCGGCTTGGCCATGCGCGTGGCTGCGTCCTGGCGCGCATGCCAGTAGGTGCACCACTGCGACAGTGTCCATGCAGGTCCGGGGCGCTGCTTCAATACATCCCAGGTGTCCACCTGCAGCAGTAGGTGCAGCGTTAGGATGACGTGTGAGCTACAGCAAGCATGCAGGACGCTCTCTGCAGCACTAGCATGCCAGTAGGTCCACCACTGCGACAGCGTCTATACGGGCCCGGGGCGCTGCTTCAACACGTCCCAGGTGTCCACCTGCAGCAGTGAGTGCAGCGCACGCATGAGGTGTGAGCTACAGCAAGCATGCAGGACACTCTCTGCAGCACTGGCATAAGGAGGTCCACCACTGCGACAGCGTCCATGCGGGCCTGGGGCGCTGCTTCAACACATCCCAGGTGTCGACCTGCAGCAGTAAGGGCAGCGCACGCATGAGGTGTGAGCTACAGCAAGCATGCAGGGCACTCTCTGCAGCACTGGCATAAGGAGGTCCACCACTGCGACAGCGTCCATGCGGGCCCGGGGCGCTGCTTCAACACATCCCAGGTGTCGACCTGCAGCAGTAAGGGCAGCGCACGCATGAGGTGTGAGCTACAGCAAGCATGCAGGACACTCTCTGCAGCACTGGCATGTCAGTAGGTCCACCACTGCGACAGCGTCAATGCGGGCCTGGGCGCTGCTTCAACACGACCCAGGTGTCCACCTGCAGCAGTAGGTGCAGCACCCGCATGAGGTGTGAGCTACAGCACGCATGCAGGACACCCTGTGCAGCACTACTAGCATGTCAGTAGGTGCACCACTGCGACAGCGTCAATGCGGGCCCGGGACGCTGCTTCAACACGTCCCAGGTGTCCACCTGCAGCAGTAAGTGCAGCGCCGGCATCACACGTGGGGCGCTGCTTCAACACGTCCCAGGTGTCCACCTGAAGCAGTAAGTGCAGCGTTAGCCAGTGGTGTGAGCTACAGCATGCATGCAGGACACTCTCTGCAGCACTAGCATCAGCGTCCATGCCGGCCCGGGGCGCTGCTTCAAGACATCCCAGGTGTCCACCTGAAGCAGTAAGTGCAGCGTAAGTATGCTTGCACTGGTGCGTTGCTGCTTCTGCTGCTGCTGCAAGCTTGCCGTGCAGCTGCTGCTTGCAGGATGACCCTTGCAGGACACCCCTATATGCAGCAAGCCTCAATCTTTCTTGCCTTGTCATGCAATGTGGAACCTGCTGTGCTGGCTTGTCATGCGAGCATATAGCATAGTGCATGGTGCTGTGAGCAGCAGCTGCATGCATGGCTGTTCCTGCAAGACCAAGCGCCACGCAGACAGCTGCCAATTGCATGCCAAGCCGCAACATCTGCACAAGGCGCTGCAGATGCTGTTCGTTTCAAACGCACCCACACAGGCAGCTGCAGCAGCTGGTAGTCGACATGCCCAAGACCCATGCACAAGATGATATCCACAACTGCAGCTGAAGTCTGCTGCACCACGCCGCGTGCTGGATCACCAGATGCAGCTAGATCCCAGACACTAGATGCAGCTTCCAGCTGTCCTGCAAGCAGCATCTGCTTGTACTAGCGTTGCTGCTGAGGGGACGCACCTTGCGCTCGCCTCCGATATAGTCGGCCAGCACGTCAACTGAGATGCTGTGTACATCGGGCCACATCAGGCCCATCTGCGGGTTCTCATTGAACCTGTCTCCTTTGACCAGCACAGGCTCCTTCAGGCCGCTGCTGCGGATGTAGTTTGCTGTAAAGCCACCTGGCCGGATCACCTGCAGGAGGCAGCACAGGTGCAAGCAGACAGTGAGCAACAACGGCTGCCATGTGTTCCTGGAAGCTGGGCAGGGCTGGCTGCATGCAGAAGACGATGAATTTAAACAGCTGAAATCAAAGGTTGAAGTATGAGAGGCGTGGCAGCATCGACCTGCAGTAGTGCTGGTTGCCCTATAGGACACTCCGCAGAGTATGGGAGTTGTGCTGCTCAGTCCCAACCGCGCCTGGCCTGCCTCAACAACGCACCTGCAGCTTATCAGCGTTTGGTGCGTTCCACTCAACTAGCTTCTTGGCAAGGCGAGCGGCGATCCCGGCGTCATCTGCAGGAGCGCCAGGCCAACTCGTGTCAGCAGAGTGGGAGTGGGGGCGGCCTGCAGAACTGCTTACAGACTGTTGCGTAGCAATGCTTTTCATCGGCTCACAACCTGCCAAGCATAGTTTATCGGTAGGGCAGGCCGTGCGGGGGCCCTGCCTGCTTCCATATTGCCCCACAGGTGCCGCCCCAAGGAGGCCAGGCATGCTTGAATTGATCGATAAACAAATAATTCTATGCTTATAAGCTGCATACAGCTGGTCCGAGCGCGGCAGCTGAGAGAACAGGGCACTCACCACATTCCGTGTGCTGCCGTGAAAGGCCAGCAACCACATCTTCTCCTTCACTCAAACAAGCCATCTTCAAGCTCCTCTACCCCTCATGACGCTTGCTGTGAAAACTTGCGCTGGGACTTGTGTAGCCAAGCACTACTGATGTTCGCAATTTCAAAGCTTTATATGCAGAACGACGTCAATAGACCCAGAGCACTACAGCTGTCGCTGCTGTACGCTGGGAACGGGTCGCTGGGTTGAACTGTGACTGGTCGGTCTGCAGATTTCGTTGTCCCAGCAATAGCCCAACCCGCGGCCTTTTAACATCTAAATCAGTAATATTACGCCGTTTTCTGTTTTCACAAGCATGCTTGCGAGAAACCCTTGAAGTATCTCCGCACCTGTGCCAAAGTTGTGTCTCGGTCTTGCCTGCTGCCTGTTGACCGATATCAAGGTGACTTTACCGCAGTCACAGCATTCAAAAGTTTACTGCATAAGTCGCCATGTTGGGGCCTGCTCGCCAGCAGTGCTACTGCCATCAGCAGCAGCAGCAACAGCTCAGAGCACGTCGATGGTCGTGCAGTAGCAGCGGCAGCCTCCGGTCAACCGTTATATCAAGGTCGTCAAACATCACTCAGGACCACCAGGCTGTTCCTGCAACGCAGGTGCTGGACAAGCAGCCTGCACAGGTGCGTGCAAGGTCGCTGCGATCATCTGCTTTGCCAACTTTCTGTTGCATCCAGTTGCCGGACTGATGCAAGCACCCCCATGCAGTTAATAATCCCATGGCACGGGTGTCAATGTTCTCACAACACTCCTTTTCTGCTGCCTTGACAACCAATGCATGCATCTGTTGCCCCGCACTGGACAAATGTGCTGGGTGACCATGGTCACTGAGAAATGCATGCCCTGCTGCTGCTGCTACTACGCTGCTCGTATCGGCCGCACACGGCAGTGTGTTGCAGGAACATTGGAGCTGTATGCGATCTCAGATCTCCACACTGACTATTCAGCAAACATGGAGTGGGTGCAACAGCTGGACATGAGCAGCAGAGGAGGCAGCAGCAGCAGCAGCAGCAGCAGCAGCAGCAGCAGCAGTGTGCTGATTGTTGCTGGCGATGTCTCAGATGACATAGGGCTCCTCAGGTACGCAAGCTTGTTGCAGGCACGGTAGCAGCAGCAGCAGTGTGCTCATTGTTGCTGGTGATGTCTCAGATGACACAGGGCTCCTCAGGTATGCAAGTGCGTTGCACAAGGCATGGTAGCAGCAGTGGCAGCAGCAGCAGCAGCAGTGTGCTTGCTGTTGCTGGCGATATCTCAGATGACATAGGGCTCCTCTAGTAAGCACGTGCGTTGCAGGCACGGTAGCAGCAGCAGCAGTGTGCTCACTGTTGCTGGCGATGTCTCAGATGACATGGGCCTTCTCAGGTAAGCAAGTGTGCTGCAGATGGCATGGTAGCAGCAGCATTGGCAGCAACAGCAGCAGTTTGCTGATTTTTGCTGGTGATGTCTCAGATGACTTGGGCCTTCTCAGGTAAGCAAGTGTGCTGCAGATGGCATGGTAGTAGCAGCAGCAGTGTGCTCACTGTTGCTGGCGATGTCTCAGATGACATGGGCCTTCTCAGGTAAGCAAGTGTGCTGCAGATGGCATGGTAGCAGCAGCATTGGCAGCAGCAGCAGCAGTTTGCTACTGGCGATGTGCAGTCTCAGGTAGCAAGTGTGCTGCAGATGGCATGGTAGTAGCAGCAGCAGTGTGCTCACTGTTGCTGGCGATGTCTCAGATGACATGGGCCTTCTCAGGTAAGCAAGTGTGCTGCAGATGGCATGGCAGCAGCAGCAGCAGTGTGCTCGTTGTTGCTGGTGATGTCTCAGATGACATGGGCCTTCTCAGGTAAGCAAGTGTGTTGCAGATGGCATGGCAGCAGCAGCAGTGTGCTCGTTGCTGGTGATGTCTCAGATGACATGGGCCTTCTCAGGTACGCAAGTGTGTTGCAGATGGCATGGCAGCAGCAGCAGTGTGCTCGTTGTTGCTGGTGATGTCTCAGATGACATGGGCCTTCTCAGGTACGCACGTGCGTTGCAGGCACGGTAGCAGCAGCAGCAGCAGTGTGCTCGTTGTTGGTGATGTCTCAGATGACATAGGGCACCTCAGGTGTCTACACAGTAGGCAGCAGAGGCAAAGGGCAGCAGCAGAGGCAAAGGCAGCAGCAGAGGCAACGGCAGCAACAGTGTGCTCGTCGTTCAACTCACTGCAGTAGCATTTGTGCCAGGCAAAACAAATGAGCTCTGGGTGAAGCCCTGCAGTGAACAATCCTGAATGCTGCTGCAAGGTCCGGTCTGCATGCAAAGCCAAGCACAAGTGGCTTGCTTGCAACATGCAAGCAGCAGGAGCTGAACCAGCTGCAGCTGAAACACCTTGCAAGCTGCAAGGTTGCACCAGTGCTTGCTGGGCATCCCTTTGCGTGTCAACATCAGCATATGTTGTTGCTGCTACACCTGCAGGGCCACGCTTGAAGCGCTGACAGTCACAAGTACTGCAGTGGCATTTGTGCCCAATGCAGCACTGTGTCAAAGACAAACGGACAATCATTCAACTCCTGTGTTATCTGGTTGCTGCACCTGCAGGGCCACGCTTGAATCGCTGACAGCCAAGTTCACTGCAGTGGCATTTGTGCCCGGCAACCATGAGCTCTGGGTGAGTGGGCATGCTGTCTACTGCTAGGGGCCTGCTGGACTGCTTGCTTGCTGTGGGTTGAGTGTGGGGGATCAGGTTTTACTCTAACCTAAAACCCAAACCAACCACAAACTGTGGGTGAGTGGGCATGCTGTCTACTGCTAGGGGCCTGCTGGACTGCTTCAGATGTGCCTGCCATATACTGGTGACTGTGGCGCACGCCATGCACTTCCCTGTAAACTGTTCTTGCAGGTGAACGGCAGCAGCGAACAAGCCACCGCGCTGTGCTTGCTTGCTTGCTGTTGCTGTGGGCAACAGCCAGGCGATGGGCATTATATCACAGCTTAAGTCATACACTGCCACGTGCAAATGTGTACAACTGTGCAGGTGAAAGGCAGCAGCGAGCAAGCCACAGCGCTGCACTTGCTTGCTTGCTTGCTGTTGCTGTTAGCAACAGCCAGGTGATGGGCATTACATTACAGCTGAAGCCATACACTGCCATGAGAACTGCGTACAACTGTGCAGGTGAAAGGCAGCAGTGAACAAGCCACAGCCCTGCGCAACGGCGGCGCAACAGACTCAACGGCCACTACATGATTGTGGCTTTGGCAGTGTGTGCCTGCTCTATGCATTATAGCGCAAGCCATGCCTTCCTGTACAAAGAAGAAGAGGGGTTGCATGGTGTGCACATGCGACTACGTCGCAAACGAACACCTTTTCTGTGCAATGTTCTTGCAGGTGAAAGGCAGCAGCGAACAAGCCATTGCGCTGCGCAACGGTGGCGCAACAGACTCAGTGGCCAAGCTGCACCGAGTGCTGCAACTGTGTCACGAGCTGGGTGTTATAACGCAGCCGACACAACTTGGGGGACTGCTGCTGGTGCCGCTGCTGGCCTGGCATCATGCAGTGAGTGGGCTGCGTTGATGATGAATGTTGACACTAAGTGTTTCCTTGCGTCCTTTGAAACTCAGCACTTTCAGCATAGCAGCGACAGCAACACCGCCTGCAGCTGTGTGCGGAGTTGGGCGTTATAACCCAACCGACACAGCTCGGGGAGGGGGGGACTGCTGCTGGTGCCGCTGCTGGCCTGGCATCACGCAGTGAGTGGGCTGCTGTGCTTGGCATACCTGCTGTCGCGCGTTTCTTGTGTTCGTGTGTTTCCTTGCGTCCAGTGAAACCGAGAACAGTCAGCATAGCAGCGACAGCAGAGCAGTCTGCAGTTATGTGACGGGCTAGGTGTTATAACGCAGCCGACACAGCTGGGGGGGCTGCTGCTGGTGCTGCTGCTGGCCTGGCATCACGCAGTGAGCGACCTGCATGTGAAAAGTTCTTTAGTACAGCACCGACACTTTCATTGCATGCACTTCAGTTGTGCATTGCTGCTGCATTCAGCTGTGACGGCTCACTGCAGCTGTGTGACGACTTGGGTGTTATGACACCGGGTCGTTTGTGTTACATAACATCCAGCTCGTCAACAGCTGCAGTGCTCAATGCTCACTTTTGTGACAGCTGTGGTAACTGCTGTTGGCCTGGCATCACGCAGTGAGTGAGCTTCTGTGCTGCAGTACAAGTGTCATAGTGGCAACGTCATTGACTCCACATGCATGGGCACATTCGCATCAAGGGAAACCTTGTGTTGCCAATATCTCCGCATGGTGATGCCAATGCTGCTGTTACACCTGCTGCTGCAAAGCTTTGACCTGCTGCTGCTGCTGCTGCTGCTGCTGCTGCTGCTGCTGCTGCTGCTGCTGCTGCTGCTGCTGCAGAGCTTTGACCAAGAGGCCGATATACAGGCCATACCAAGAGCAAGCGCCATGACCGTTGCGGTGAGCAGGGACAGCTCCAGATGCTGAGGCACTGCAGAAAGTGTCATGTAACACTTGTTATGTGTTTGACCGCGTTTGACCGTGTTGACTGGCATCAACCCCCAAGACCATCGGTGAGTGCAGCGCTTGTTTCTGCCTAACTGCTGCAGCTGTTGAGATTCATATGCCATATGCTGGCATCATATGAAATGCTGCAAAGCTGCAGGGCAAGTACCAAACGCAAAAGTGGCCACTCCGGTGAGCAGGGACCGCTCCATCTGCTGAGGCGCTGCAGTTACTGTCATGTAACACTTTTCATGTTTAACCGGCTTTAACCTTGTTGACTGGCATACAGCGCCATGACCGTTGCGGTGAGCGCAGCGCTTTTTTCTGTCCAACTGCCGCAGCTTTTGTGAATCATTTAATGAGTTGTGGTTCATCTTATAATATGCTGCAAGCTGCAGGGCAAGTGCCACTGAGTGATTGCTCATCAACTGATGGCATGTGTGTGGTTGCCGGCTGCCCTGCAGGACTATGCAGCATGCAAGTGGCCTGATGGCTTTCCTGGAGCCAACTGGGCAAAACAACTGCTGCTGCTGCTGCTGCTGCAATCCCTGTGCCCCGCGTCACGCATGCTTATTGCAGCTTGCTCACTTGTGTGGTTGCCTGCCTTGCAGGACTATGCCGCATGCAAGTGGTCGGTTTCCCTGGAGCCAGCCAACTCGGCAAACCTGGTGGTGCTGATGCTGCTGCTGCTGTTGCCAGCCGTGCGTCCCGCCTCACGCATGCTCCTTACAGCTTTCTCATTTGCGTGCTTGCCGTCTGCCCTGCAGGTCTCTCTCTTATGCAGCATGCAAGCGGCCGGAACGCTTTCCTGGAGCCAGCCAACTGGAAATAACAGGTGCTGCTGCTGCTGCTGTGACTGCTGCCTGTGTGCAGGACTATGCAGCATGCAAGTGGCCGGAAGGGTTCCCAGGTGCCGGCCAACTGGGAAGCGCCAACACCGCGGCTTGGTTTGATGCAGCGCATGAGCAGCTGCAGCAGCCGGGCTGGTCTATGCTGCAGCAGGCGCTGCAAGGTATGTGCCCGTCAGCTCCACTTCAACCGTCGATGGTCGACTTTACTTTCAACAGTGCCAACGGTTGGTCGTGTAATAGTGCATTGTTCGTGCTGTGTCAGGTTTGAGCCGTCACTTACTTCTGTGCCTAGTTTTGCGCCGCCAATCCCACTAGCTGAAGACGTTTTAGCTCAGCTAAGTTAAGAAAAAGGCCTCTCAAGATAAGAATAAGGCCTACGCCTGTTTGACGCAGCGCATGAGCAGCTGAAGCAGCCGGGCTGGTTTATGCTGCGGCAGGCGCTGTAAGGTATGTGCACAACAACTGTGCTTCATAAGTTATGAACCGTGTTGGCCGTCTACTAGTGCACCTCTCGTGCTGTTGTCGGTTGGCGACGTCACTTGCTTCTGCACCTAGTTTGGCGTCGCCATTCACACTGTCTCAAGGCGCTGTAGCTTTTAGCGCAACTTTGACGCGGCAAATGAGCAGCTGCAGCATCCAGGCTGGTCCATGCTGCAGCAGGCCCTGCAAGGTATGTGCCCAATAACTCAACTCTAGAAGTTCTGAACAGTATTGGCTGTTTCATAGTGCAGCTTCGTGCTGAATCGGGTTTGCGCCGTCGCTAACTTCTGCGCCTAGTTTTGCGTCTCCATTCTCACTAGCTGAAGGGGGTTGAACTCTCAGCATAATGATAAGGTCCACTTTGATGCAGCAAACAAGCAGCTGCAGCAGCGAAGATGGTCAATTCTGCAGCGGCCTTTCAGCATAAGGCCTTTGCTTTGATGAGCAGCTGCAGCAGCCAGGCTGGGGCGAGGTGCATGTCCTTTTCTTGCAGCTTCTCACACGTCCTGCACCACCAGCACCTGCTGGCTTGTGGGTCGCATGCCCTTCCACTTTGGATGTAAATAACAGTTACAAATGTGCCACAATATGTTGTGCTGTGCTGCTGCTGTTTCCAGGTGACCAAAAGCTGGACACAGTCGCCTTCTCACACTTCCTACCGCACCAGCGCCTGCTACCTGAGAAGCGCACACTGTGTGTCACTCTTCAGAATGTTCTCTACTGCTGCTGGTGGCCCCAGTTGGTATCATGCAACCTTGCGTCACTTCCTGCCACACCAGCGCCTGCCGGCGTGTTGGTCGTATGCCTTTGTAATCAGAAGAGAGCTGCATCTCTAACTGCAGCATTTGTGCTGTGCTGCTGCTGTTCCAAGTGCCCAAAAGCTGGACACGGTCAGCTTCTCACATTTCCTGCCACACCAGCAGCCGCTGGCTGACAGGTTGCATGCCTTTCCATTTCATATTTGAAAATGCACTTACAACTGTGCTGCGATATGTTGTGCTGTGCTTTACTGCTGCTGTTTTCAGGTGACCAGAAGCTGGACACAGTGAGCTTCTCTCGCTTCCTGCCACACCAGCACCTGTGGCCTCAAGCCAACCTGCGGCAGGTTGCATCTCTTTCTTTTAAGCGCTATACTTGTTTCTGATCTGTACTAAGCAGTTGTGCTTTGCTGCTGCTGTTTGCAGGTGGCAACAAGCTGGACACAGTCAGCTTCTCACACTTCCTGCCACACCAGCACCTGCTGCCTGAGAAGCGCATGCTGTCGTACCCCAACCTGGTGAGAACTTGACTGTGAATTTTGAGTGTGAACTTTGAGTGTGAACTTCCAGCTTCTTGATCGTGAACTTCAAGTATGAGGTTTCCGCTTGAGTACGGGTTGCCTGCTATTGCAGAAGCGCATGCTGTCATACCCCAACCTGGTGACAACTTGACCGTGAACTTTCCACCTGGTGAGAAGTTGACCGTGAACTTTCTCATGGTACACCAGCAGTTGAGCTGTGTTTGACTGCGATTCTCTGCACCCTTAACGTGCATTTTGAACCCCAACCTGGAGAGATCTTGACCGCAAACTTTCAACTGCCATTGCTACTGCTGCTGCTACAGGCTAAGGCAGTAGGGTCCGACTTCCTGTGGCAGCGGCTGCAGCAGCTGCAGCCACATATGCATGTGTTTGGCCACAGCCACTTTGCTTGGGACATGGAGCTGCAAGGTGGGCCGACCATTCATTGGCAATGAAGAACGTTTCACAGTTGTTTCTCCATATTCGAAACGTCCATCGCATGTGTGTGCTTGCTGTAACAGCATCGGGTTGTAAACTCCATGACTTTTGATAACATGCTGATCAGATCAGGTCACAGTACGCGTGGGTTTGGTCACAGCCACTTTGCCTGGGACATGGATTTGCAAGGTGGGCAATGAACAGCAAAGTTATCAATTGTACATACAAGAGGTTAAACCGTGAATTTTGTTTGCCAGAACAGCATCGGGCTGCAACCGACCGAATTTGACACCCGTGCGTTGTGACAGTGCGCCAGTATAGTCAGATCAGTAGGTGTGTGTGTGTGTTTGGTCACAGCCACTTTGCCTGGGACATGGATTTGCAGGGTGAGCAACGAACACTGTTCGTTGGCAACGTTTCCAAGTGTCTGAAACAAAGGCCGAACCGTCAATTGTGTTTGCCGTGTGTGTTCAGCCACAGCCACTTTGCTTGGGACATGGATCTGACACTCATGGTTTTCGACAAATGCAAAACTACTGTACCGTACTTGTAATGCAGGCATCAGGTGTGTGCAGGCCCCACTGTGCTATCCAGCTGAAAGACTACACAGACTCAAGTCTGTGATACTACACAACGCATTACCTGGCGGCAGCCCCAGCGGCAGCAGCAGCAGCAGCACGGATCAGCATAGGCAGCCGCACCCGCTGCATGTTGGTTTGCAGGATCATTATGCGCAGCATGTAGAGTGGCTGCCTGTGAAGATCTACACAGCAGAGTACACCGCAGAGCTGCGACAAGAGCCTGGCGCCGGCAGCTTTCAGGAAGGCAGCAGCGGCTTGCAGGAAAGCAGCAGCTGCTTGCAGGAAAGCAGGGGCGAGCATGGCTGGCAGCTGCGGCATGGTGGCATACCGCTGCTGCATGGCAGCCAGCAGCAGCAGCAGCAGCAGCAGCAGCAGCAAGTACACACTTCAACAGCTCCACACAGCAGCAGCAGCAGCAGCAGCAGCACCGGGTGCGGCACCAGATCACACTATGAGATCAGCAGTTGGCAGTCGAGCTGGTGTAGCAGTCTGGGAGGCATGTGGAGCGAGTATTACAAGATGAATGCTAGGGAGCCAAATAACGTACAGCTGGCACCGTGGGTACTGAAGCGGTACCGGAAGTACAAGCGGCTGTCATCAAGGCTGCAAGGCGGTACAGCAGATGATGGCGCGTGACAACCGCAGCTTATATACGGCATATATACGGAATACAGCTGGAGCCTGGCATACTATGATACAGGTTGTATCAGGCAATTGCGTATTTGTTTGTTGTCACAAGTTGGCAACGGCAGCTCTGTGCAGCTCTGTGTGGCTTGCCATGGCGCCTGCCAGGCGGGTTACGGTAACCTTTGCTTTTATAACCGTAAGCCTAATCGGATTGTGAACACTGTTCGTCAGTGATGCTGATCAGTATCATGATCCTACCGATGCCAGCGGCTGCTGAAGCTTGTCAGCTTTCTTCGCCTGGATTGGAAGCCGCTGCCATCATCATCAGGTTACCCATTCACTGTGGCATCAACGCCATCTGATTGTACCGACAGGCTAAATCAGCAAAAGCCGCCACGAAAGCGTTACCGTAAGTTGAACTTAGTACCGCAAGTTGCGGCGACAGCACTGCTGCGCAGGCTGCTGCATTGCTGGGAAGGGGGTGCAAGTCTGGCAGCACCGTGCAGCGGTATTACATGCGTCTGCTGCCACTCGGTATGCATTCGTTATCCCCAGCTTGCTGTCAACCAAGCAGCAACCTGAGCCCATAAACAGGACAAAACCCCTGCAGAACTGTCACTTCAGGCAAAAAACGTATGCGGCATACGTTTTTGCCTGAAGCGACAGTTCTGCAGGGGTTTTGTCCTGTTTATGGGCAAGTCTTTACAAAGAACAAATGCTTTAGATGAGGTATTACCCAGTACTGGGTAATACCTCATCATCTGAAGCATTTGTTCTTCGTAAAAAGCCTTGCCCTGGTCTAGCCCCCTTTCCTTAGCAGCTGCATTATCTGTTGCAGCGGCCGCCGCCAACCCTGCTGCCGTCACACTGCTGCTGTCACATAACATGTTACTTCTGTCACTTCCGATACTTGTTCTTGGCTGCATGTTACTTCTATTACTTCTTGGCCGCCGGCGCCAGCACGCCCTTCAGTGCTGCTGATGCCATCGCGCCGGCCTCTGCTGGTGATGGCAGCGGTGCATTAGCTGCGGGAGCTGCAGACGCAAGAACAAACAGCAGCAGCAGCAGCAGCAGCAAGCACAGCCAGCTAGTGTCAGGATCAGGACCGCGACGCTGTAATCAATATTCCCAGAAGTGCATTGGCTGCGGGAGCTGCAGATGCAAGAACAGACAGCAGCAGCAGCAGCAGGAAGCACAGCCAGCTAGTGTCAGGATCATGACAACATGCTGTGATTTCGTGTCCCAGAAGTGCATTCGCTGCGGGAGCTGAAGACCTCTTCGGCATTCAAAAGATTACAACCAAGGTCGGCATGTTATAACACATGTACGTTGTGATGACGGCAATGCATTGGGTGCTGGAGTTGTGGGAATCGTTACTAACGCTGGCAGCAGCAGCAAGCGGCAGCAATAATAAGCCTTGAAGCTGACCTCGCACAACCGGCGCCTGCAGCGCCTGCAGCGCCGCACTCTGCGCATGCACTGCCCTGGCAGCAGCAGCAGCAGCATCCCGCGCAGCCTTCAACTCTGCTGCTGCTGCTGCTGGATCCTCTGCTGCTGCTGCTGCTTCACCGTCTGCTGCTGCTGCTGCTGCTGCCTCCTTTTTCCCCCCCCCTGATGACGATCTGCCTCCACCTGCAGACTGCTTGCCGCCCCTGCTGCCATGCTCACCGTGTCCCCCATAGTGTCCCCCGTCCCTGTCCCGGTGACTGTCCCTGTCCCTGCCGTGTCCCGCTGTCCCGCCGCCGCCGCTGCTGCCGCGGCCACCCTTGTGGCTAACCCCTCCCGCAGCAGCAGCAGCAGCAGCGCCGCTGCCGCTGTTGCCAGGCGAGTTGCCCGCAGCAGCAGTACCTCCTCCTCCGGATGGTGCTGCTGTGCTCGCTGCTGCTGCCGCTGCTGCTGCTGCTGCCGCGTATGCAGCCGCCGCTGCATCGATCTGCTGCTGCACTGGTGACGTGGCGCTTGCAGGATGGCCGCCGGTCAACTCCTGCAGCTGCAGATAGTTGACCAGATCTTTCAGGTACGCCTGCTGCTGCTGCTGCTCACGGGGTATGTGCAGCAGCGCATGGCTGCTGTTGGGTCCGAAGATCGAGCGGGCTTGCAGCACAGATATGATCTTGGCAAAAGCCGGTGCCTCAAACGGCCTGCAGGAATAGGGTGTGGAATTGCAGCAGCGATAAGCCAGTGCAGCACACAACAGAGCATACGATTGGTCGTCCATTCTGCAGGCTGGGCACAAGCAATGACCGCATAGTGAGGACTTACAAGCACAAGCGCTCCTGCTCGGCAGGCACCTTGGTTACACTGCAGGGAACATATGGTATATAACATAGCAATGTGACAGAAAGAAACACGACGACAGAAACACGACAGATGCTCGTAGGTAGCAGCGTTCCTGCTCATCTTGCAAGGTCTGCTGTCTGTTGGCCACACTGCAGCAACCTTTCTTAACGACGAATGTTACATAGCATAACAACTTGAGACAATTATAACACGAAATTCAAACGGGAGAGGCTCACAGGTAGTAGCGTCCCTGCTCGTCCTGCAGGGGCTGCTGGCTGCTGCCTGGGCTAAACATCTGCGCTAGCCTGCTGACAGGGACCTGCAGCAGCAGCAGCAGGAGGATGTTTAGCAACTAGTGGATAACTGCTAGTGGACAACTGCTGCTGAGGAGTGGGCCATGTTTTTGCACAGCTGATCTTATGAGACCTGTTGTGCTGGAGAGAGCGGCACAGGCACTGCCCATGGTGTCAGCTAGCCAGGTTCAACGAGCCAGCCAGCCACCCAACCGCGGCCTGAACTTGCTGTTTAGGGTAGCTTGAACACTGGTGTACGGCACAGGGTGTCTGCTCGTCAGCTTCAGCCAGCCAGGTTACATACTGCACCTCCTTCTACTGCAGGTCTTGGCCGGTTCAAGCAGAATGGACTAGCGTGAACACATGCTTGTGCGCTGAAACAGACACAGCCCTAGAGAGAATCTGTAGCAGCAGTCATACAGCAGCAGCAGGGCGACCACCCACCTGCATCACCACAGACAGCGGCACATGCATCGCAGTACCGCTGACGTTCAGCTGCAGCAGCTTGTCCGCATTGCCACCCGCACTGCTGCTTGCTGCTTTCCTGCAGTGCTCTTTGTCGGCCTTTCTTCCTGCCTTGCCGTGTGATGGCCCAGCGCCGGATGCTGCAGTAGCCTGGGCCTGCTGCAGCTGCTCCTGCAGTGCCGCGTTCTCTTGGCGTAACTGCTCCAAAAGCTCCTGAGGTATGCACGTAATGTGTTGAAATGGGTCAGCGCGCGATCAAGCCATACAGTGTGCTTGCGTAGCACGGCTGTTGCCCCGTCGCCCCCACCTCTGGGTCCTGGCTTGCCTTCTCCCGCAGGATCTGCATCTCACGGTCTTTTGCGTCTATTATGCACTGAAGTTGAAGAATTTTCATGGAAAGATCCTCGCCCTCAGAGGAGGCCATAGTGATGGGTCGCCTCTGCTACGACACAAGCTTGACAGTATACGCTTTTGCGTCAGCACTGGATCAGTTACATACGTAGATGGTTGACAACGCAAATGAGGGGCGCCAGGCCCCTATCCGGCATGCTGTAGTGGCTAGTGCCCTGTCACTTGTCACAAAGTGCTGGAGAATCGGTTGCAGTGTTTGGTGCCCGATCTGGCTCTGCGTACTGCTTTATGACAACACTCTTCCACTACAAAACGCACATTGCCGAGTGTTGCGAGCAGTGATCTGACATCAGCGTGTTTGAGCCCTTGCTAGGACAAGAGGCGGAGCTCGCTCTTGTAGGAGATAGTTTGAACCAGTGAGTAAAACACGGGCGCCCGGCGCAGCTGTGGTGTCAGCTGGCCGGAGCTGCTGCTGTGCAGAACAGCTTCTGCTGCCCTCTGCACCCGATGCTTGCAAGCAGGGCTTGCTTCATTACAACAAGTATACTTGATGTAATCCACGGACACTTCCCGAACTTGCAGCAGCGCTGTCAGCAGCAGCAGACCAGAAGGATGCACATCTCCTGCCCCTCCTGAGCGCGACGCTCATGCAAGCCTTCTGCAGCTCCACATGCAGCACTCACAGCACAAACCGCCATGTTTGACCGAACTTATTACATTTCTCGCTTGTTTGACTGAACAGCAGCAGCAGCCATGCTCGAGGAGGCACTGCCCATTGCAATCGGCGTTGGAGCAGCGCTGCTGCCCGCCATGGCCTTTGGTGGCCTTGCAGCAGCAAGGGCCTTCATTTACCTTGGAGCAGGTGAGCAAGCAAAACTTGTGGCATGCTTGGTGTGTTGCCCAGCAGTAGCGGCAGCAGTAGAGGCTTGCCTGTGGTGGCAGCAGCAGCAGCAAACTTGTGACACGGCTGGTGGGTTTTCAGGCAGTAACAGCAGCATCGGCAGCAGCAGCGATAGTAGCATGGTGTATGTATGAACGGTAGGCACAGCAGCAGTAGGAGCAGCAGCAGCATGCTGCACGCGGCAAGGTCTTCATCCACCTTGGAGCGTAGAAGTGAGGGAGTGCAGCAGCAGCAGCAGTGGTGGTGGTGACGCTCTCACCTGGACACATCACCAGGACACACCCCAGCAGCGGCAGCAGCAGGGGTATTACAGCAGCAGGCACAGCAGCAGCAGCAGCAGCGGAAGCAGCAAACACCTCCCACCCCCGCTCTCCCCGCAAAATCTGATATTGGCACACCATTGCATGCATAGACAATGCACAGTAGCTGACACAGCTCTGCTGTTGCTGCTGCTGCTGCTGCTGCTTTTTTGTAAACAGCCGAGTCTGGCGTGCTTGCTGCACTCGAGGAGGGCAAGAGTGAGGAGGAGGCCTTCAAGCTGGCTGACAGCAAACAACCCTTCCCCGATCCTTTTCAAACGCACGTTGCATGCATAGACAATGCACTGTTACTGACAAAGGCTGCCACTGCACAGCTGCTGCTGCTCTTTTCTACATCAGCTGAATCTGGCGTGCTTGCTGCTCTTGAGGAGGGCAAGAGTAAGGAGGAGGCCTTCAGGCTGGCAGACAGCAAACTCCCTTTCCCCTCTTCCCCCATCCTTTTTGAACGCACGTTGTATGCATAGACAATGCCCAGTAGCTGACACGGCACTGCTGCTGCTGCTGCTGCTGCTGTCTTTACAAAACAGCTGAGTCTGGCGTGCTGGCTGCACTCGAGGAGGGCAAAAGTGAGGAGGAGGCCTTCAGGCTGGCTGACTGCAACTCCCCCTCTCCCCCCCAAAAGATGTTTGGACGCACATTGCGTGCATAGACAATGCACTGTAGCTGACAAGGCTTTCATCTGCTGCTGCTGCTGTTGTTTATTGGATACAAAGCCGAGTCTGGCGTGCTTGCTGCTCTTGAGGAGGGCAAGAGTGAGGAGGAGGCCTTCAGGCTGGCTGACAGCGGGGCAGTGGCAAGCGTCGTGGAGCGCGCACCAGGTGGGAGGCGTAATTGCTTTGATGCATTTTCTGTCAATTAGTCTTGTGGGCAGTGCCTCAACAAGGCGCACACATGCATTCGCGCGATTTGAATGCACCTCAAATGGTCCCTTACAACATATAAATTTCTGTTTGGGGGGGGGGAAGGGGCAAGAGTGAGGAGGAGGCTTTTAAGCTGGTTGACAGTGGCGCGGTGGCAAGCGTGGTGGAGCGCGCACCAGGTGATAAGTTTTTCCTTGCTGTTTTAGTCCACATGGGAAGAATGTCTGTAGCTGCGCCCAGGTATGCAGTGCTGCAGCTGGTTGCTGCATCCCTCAAACCCTTTTGCACAGCTTAGTAGCCATACTTCAGTACAAGCTGGCTGTGGGGGCAAGAGTGAGGAGGAGGCGTTCAGGCTGGCTGACAGCGGCGCAGTTGCAAGCTTGGTGGAGCGCGCGCCGGGTCAGAGTCGTTTTCTTGCTGTTTTTTGCTGTTCTTGTCATAATATGTGGAATGTCTATATCTGCGCCTGATATGAAGTGCTCCAGCTGGTGTCTGCGTCCCTCAAAGCCTTGTGCACACAGCTGAGTAGCCATAGGGCAGCACATGCTGACTGCGGGGGCAGGGGTGAATATGCAGTTTTTAAGCTGGCGCAGTGGCAAGCGTCGTGGAGCCCGCACCAGGTGATAAGCTTTTGTTGCCGTTTCAGCCTGGATGATAGGGTCTACGGTGTTTCACCCCCCTGACTTGCAGTGCAGTGCAGCACTACAGCCAACTCATCTTTTCCACGCCATCTTCAGTTTCTGACAAACCTGCTGCTGCTGCTGCCAAGTGTGTGTCCTGCAGCCCCCAAGGCGCCAGCAGCGGCAGTTGAGAAGCTTAACAAGCCCATGTACGGCTTTGCTGCACGCTTCCTGCAGTAAAGCAGCAGCGCAGTTGCATGCAGCCCAAAGCAGCTGCGGGCTGGTTGCTGCAAAGAATGGCACAGCTGCACGGACCCGGCAGTAAGCAGAACAGCACAGCGTATGCAGCGTGCCAAAAATGAGGTCATAGCCCAAATCAGCAGCGGCACAGCTGCAGTGAAGAGAGGCTGTGACGTTCTCTGAAGGCTTCAGAGCGCTGCAACAAGGATCAGATCATGGCCTGGAGATCGTTGTGCAAATGCCACAATTCTGCTTGGAGCAGATTGTGGAAGCGCTAGCGGTTGTGATTGTGGGGATGTGATTGTGGCAGCTCACTGGCAGCGGCGCAGGCTGATGCAGTTTTTGCTTACAAACTATGAGTGTGCTTAAGCTTGACCAAGCCAAGCGCTTGGTCAACGTGACAGCTGATTAACGCCGTGTGCATCCAGCTGTTGGCCGCCAGCTGCAGCTTGTCATGTGTGTGACAAACGATGTTGTCCTGCAATCAGGTTGATCTGTGTGTCTCATTGGAATGTGTCGCCAGATTTTGTAAACTTTCAAAGTGACTCTGTGAGTTCAACCGTTGACTCACGGCGTGCTCTGGCAGCCTGGCTCAGCCAGAGGCTCTGAGAGCACATTGACATGAATGCGCGATTCCTGCAACTGAGTTTGGCAGCCGCCACACTGTGGCTTCGACAGCCTGTCAGGAGTCCTGCTGGCACGATGTATCAGCTACGCTCGGCTTGCTTCAACTTGATTGGTAATGCAACACCAAGTCACTTCGTGACTCACGAAAAATTTCGAGAACCGTTGGCAACCAGCTGATTTACAGCATTCTTCGTCCTGCCTGCTACGTTGCATACTAGGCCAGCACACCAACATTGAACTGAACACGTGATCCAGACGCAACACCATGATGCATCCCTGCAGCCATCACAGCATCCCTGCAGCAAAAGCTGCCAGTAATCAATTGCTGGGATCTGCGCTGGCTGCAGATTCAAACACCATGACTCATATGCAACTTGCAGTAGGCTGCTGCAAAACCACCTACATGGCCCATGTTGGCAACCGCCGACGTCACGCAGCTAAAGCCAAGTGAGATATGCACATGCAGATACTGAACTTGCCTGCCTAATAGGTGTAGTATACACACACTCGCTGCGCATGCACGCGCCTGATACCGCTGTCAGCTGAGACGCACTCACGTGCCACAGCTCAAACAATGCTGCAGCATGTGACGTCAAAACACATCGCCGCGTGTCCACGTATGCTGCTCAAGCTACATTACTCCGCTGCTGCTGCAGCAGCGCATGTAGCAGAGCTCTGCCATACAAGCCCCGCTTTCGAAGCCACATCCACCATGACAGGCCTACAATGCGCTGCAGCAGACTGTACGATGAGCCATCACCACACACAGCACCAACAGCCACAGCCCCTCTGCATGTGTTGTTGCAGAAGTGCTGCTAAGCCCAACGACCACACCAGCATCACTACCTGGCTGCAGCACATTGCAGCACAGTGCCGATGATGACTTGCCATCGTGCTGGAGCCATCGACGCGGAAGCAGCAGCACACCATCACAACAGCACAGCAAGCAAGCAGCCAGACACACCTGACCCACTTATGGAAGGCAGCACACCATCACGTTGCAGGTGGTCCGTGCTGCTGCTTGGCCAACAAAGCTGCCTAGCAGATGCTGCCACAGCAGCTGCCCCAACCCTTTCCCCACCCAGCCGTAAACCCCGCCCAGCCCTGCAGCCGCAGGGTTTGGGCTGCCCTCCAGCCGCAGGGTTAGAGTCCGGGTACTTGAACAGCTGCGGGTTGTCCTTGCCGCGCTCCCAGGTAGTCCCTGCTGATGAGGTCCTTTGCTGCTGCCTAGCAGCTGCACCAACCCCCCCACCCAGCCACCCTAAACCCGACCCCTAAACCTAAACCCTGCAGCCACAGGGTTTAGGGGTTTAGGCCAGGTACTTGAACAGCTAGGGGTTGTCCTTGTCGCGCTCCAGGTAGTCCCTGCTGATGAGGTTGGCACTGCTGCCAGGTCTGCCCAAAACCCTCCCCCACCTAGTTGCCCTAAACCCCACCCCTAAAACCCTGCAGCCACAGGGTTTAAGCTGCCCTCCAGCTGCAGGGTTCAGGCGAGGTACTTGAACAGCTGCGGTGTCGTTCCAGGTAGTCCCTACTGATGAGGTCCTCTATGCTGCTTGGCCTGCACTGAACCCCACCCCCACCCAGCTGCCCTGAACCCCATTCCTAAACCCTGCAGCCGCAGGTTTTAGGGGTTTAGGAGGTACTTGAACAGCTGCGGGTTGTCCTTGTCACGTTCTGAGTAGTCTCTGCTGATGAGGTCCCTCCCTGCTGCTTGGCCTGCACCAAAACCTTCCCCCCACCCAGCCGCACTAAACCCCACCTCTGAAACCCTGCAGCTGCAGGGTTTAGCCTGCCCTGCAGCAGAGTTTAGGCGAGGTACTTAAACAGCTGCGGGTTGTCCTTATCGCGCTCCAGGTAGTCCCTGCTGATGAGGTCCTCTATGCGCTTCTTGATGAGTTTGAAGTCGGGCTTGAACATGCGGCTCAGCTGCTGCACCACCTCCAGCACCAGCTGCTGGTGCTGCAACACCTGCAAAACACGATATAACATAACATAACATAACATGGGCAGGCACAGAAGGTCGAGGGTTTAGAAATGCACGACATTTGAACATGCAGCTCAGCTGCTGCACCACGTCCAGCACCAGTTGATGGTGCTACAGCACCTGCATGAAAAAGGCAGGCAAAGATGGTTTAGCGATTGAGGCAAAGAAGGGTTTAAAGTTTGGGGCAAAGAGGGATTGAGTGTTGGAGGCAAAGAGGGTTTAGTGCTTGAACATGTCCTGCATGCTTCTTGATCGCTTGAAGTCCAGCTTATAAATTTTAGGGATCAAAGCTGTGACTCTCCTACGTAACAGGAGCTTGATATGTTGGCATGGTTAGTGGGTGTCATACGGGCGTCCTGTTACGTCACCCCACTAACCACGCCAACATTTCAAGTCCTAGCTTCCTATAGCCTCTGCAAGGATCGCATGCTACACAGAAACAAACATAACACATGTTGTTAGCACGATGTTTGTGTACTCAATACGCACCTTGCGGCTCTTCATTGTGCGCACAATCGCTGCATCAATCGCGTAGCGCCTGTCCTTGTCCACATCCTCAATGACCTTCTTCTTCTCACCAGCTGCTCACAACAAAGCCGCCCAAAAATTAGCAAACATGCATGAAAAGGGGATGTAGGGAAAATAATAACCAGCAGCAGCAGCAGCACGACCCAACTACGCACCTTGCGGCTCTTCATTGTGCGCACGATGGCTGCATCAATCGCGTAGCGCCTGTCTTTGTCCACATCCTCGATGACCTTCTTCTTCTCATCTGTTGGCGGCAGCGGCACCTTGATGCGCTTCATGCGATCCGTGAACTTCACGTTGAGCCTGCAGGAAGATCGAAGTTCACAGTGGGAAGTCCACAGTCAGTAAAGAATGGGCGTTTGTTGGTGGTGCTGTGACTACTGGTGGCAGCGGCACCTTGATGCGCTTCATGCGGTCCATGAACTTCACGTTGAGCCTGCAGGAAGATAAACGTTCACAGCGGGAAGTTCATAGTCAGTAGAAAATAGGAGGCGACTGCGGGTGGCAGCGGCATCTTGATGCGCTTCATGCGGTCCGTGAACTTCACGTTGAGCCTGCAGGAAGATAGGAAGTTCACAGCAGGAAGTTCAGAGTCAGTAAAAAGTAAGCTTTGCTGGTGACTACCGGTGGCAGCGGCACCTTGATGCGCTTCATGCGGTCCGTGAACTTCACGTTGAGCCTGCAGGAAGGTGGAGGTTCACAGAGGAAGAGTTCACGGTCAATATATGATGTGAAGTTGGTTGGTGGTGTCTATGACTCAGATGGCAGCGGCACCTTGATGCGCTTCATGCGGTCCGTGAACTTTACGTTGAGCCTGAAGAAAGTTCACAGTGGAACGTTCACAGCCAACAGATCGGTGCCAGAGATGCTGCATGTTTTGCACCCAACCGGCTGCTGCCACCACCACAGGGAAGTTATTACTCACTTGAACTTGTCGTTCTTGCTGATGGTGCGGCCTGCAGGCTCCTTGGCCAGGATCTGGTACTTGGCGCACGACAGGCTGTGCAGCAGCCGCGTCACATCCTCCTCCTGTTAAAGTTGCGTGAATTCAAAACAACAGCAGCAGCAGTAGCAGCAGAAAGAATCCTTAGTCAGCACAGCACACAACAGACCATCAGGCTGTGCAGCAGCCGCGTCACACCCTCCTCCTATTGTGATGGTGTTGTTCAGCAGCAGCAGCAGCAGCAGCAGAAGCAGCAGCAGAAAGATGCGGAAGCCAGCACAACATGCAACAGACCATCAAGCTGTGCAGCCGCCGCGTCAGATCCTCCTCCTGTTGTGGTGGTGTATTCCAGGCACAGCAGTAGCAGCAGCAGCAGCAGCAGCAGCTACTCAGTAACGCATACGACAGGCTACGCACACAGCAGTGCACATGCATATTGCTGTCAAGACCTTGCAGCTGTCTTGTCTTGTCAATGTTATTATTTTCAGATGATGATACAATTTCAACAAGCAAGCCGCACCTGCAGGTTGAGCCGCTCCTGCACCTCGCCGTAGCTGAGCTCCTCTGCCTCGTTGAACAGCAGCAGCGTGGCAGCCTGCAAGGGACATTAGCAGAAGACGGGATGGAGTGAGCTATGCGTGCTTCCACACATTGACAGCCACGTACGTTGAACGAGGGTGTATGTGAGGATGAAGAAACCTCATGCGTCTCCACAACTCCTACCACCATTGTAGCCCAGGTAACATTTGATGTGCATTGCTCAATCAAAACTGGTTTTCAACTAGTTCAACTCCTCCGTGCCTGCCGTGCTGATTCATACAAGCAGAACGGAATACAGCCACATTGGCGAGGCATGATGCTAATATTGCCATAGCAGAGTGTGCATATTGCTCCCCATCTGTAGCGTTCACAGCACCAACTCCAGCGACTTGATGTCAAAGTGGACCCCCATGTAATCCACCTCTCTCTTACAGTGATGCTATGCGGCCAGCGGGCAGAGCCCTAAGAACACACCCCTGTCACACTCGCACTGACAAGCAGCCACCACTGTATGCAGCCACATTCTGTGTGCGGCCAAATCCCCTGTGTGTTTGCAGGGACACAGGACATAACCAAACATAACAAAACAATGCCCCACCTGCAGCGTGGACAGCACCAGCTCCAGCGACTTGATGTCAAAGTTGCCCTTGAGCACAGCAGTGCCCTGCGGCAGCAGCAGCAGCGGTAAGATGCGGGGGCACACCAGTTGGAGGCAGTTCCATACCACTCGTGCATGACACGCCGCAGCGCTCTTCACATGCATCAAAACACTTTGCAGAACGCAGCCACCACGCATAAAACCATACATCAAGCAGCAAAAAGCCCACATGCGTGTAGACCCAGGTCAGCTTCCTGTGCTTGGTCTCTGCCTCGCAAAACTCCCTACATGTTTGATACCCCTCACAACCCTTCACCCAAGAACACAACCCTGCCGAACTTTGCAGCGCTTTGCAGCATGCATCAACCCCGCACAAAACCCTATTCCAAGCCGCGGCCAAAACCCCACCTGCGTGTAGACCCAGGTCAGCTTCCTGTGCTTGGTCTCTGCCTCGTAGAACTCCTTGAAGGCTTCGATGCCCTCCACCATCTCAAACCCCTCAACCTCTGCCCCCACAACACAATGCTGGCAGACAGTCCACTTGCTTCGCAGCAGACGTCAACCCTGCACAAAACCCTAATCCATGCCGCCAAACCCCACCTGCATGTAGACCCATGTCAGCTTCCTGTGCTTTGTCTCTGCCTCATAGAACTCCTTGAAGACATGGATGCCTCGACCATCTAAAACCCCCCGACCTCTGCCCTCACAACAATGCTGGCAATACTTTGCCGCATGCAGCCACTCCAAACACAATAACCTACACCACAATACCGCTAAAACCCCACCTGCATGTAGACCCATGTCAGCTTCCTGTGCTTTGTCTCTGCCTCATAGAACTCCTTGAAGACTTCGATGCCTCGACCATCTAAAACCCCCCAACCTCTGCCCTCACAACAATGCCGGCAATACATTGCCGCGTGCAGCCACTCCAAACACAATAACCTACACCACAATACCGCTAAAACCCCACCTGCGTGTAGACCCATGTCAGCTTCCTGTGCTTTGTCTCTGCCTCATAGAACTCCTTGAAGGCTTCAATGCCCTCCACCATCTCCGCTGGCAGTGCCAGGTCCATGGACTTGTACGTGGGCCAGAAGCCTGCAAAAAAGAAAAAAACAGGAAGAAAGCAAAATCTTGAAAACATCAGCTGCAAAGCAGACATGCAACACGAAAATTGTTGGCGCCAAAGTGCTGTGACGTTTTATCAAAGATGAACTTATTATGACATTTTGGATGCCCTCCACCATCTCAGCAGGCAGCGCAAGGTCCATCGACTTGTCCGTGGGCCAGAAGCCTGCAATGTTACAGAAACAAGACAGGGTTTTTTGCTATTATCTACAATTTCATTTGATAGACAATTTTGGTATTCATAGAGTAACAATTTTTGCCTTTTTGTATGATGTTCTGCAATGCCCTCCACCATCTCAGCAGGCAGCGCAAGGTCCATCGACTTGTCCGTGGGCCAGAAGCCTGCAATGTTACAGAAACAAGACAGGGTTTTTTGCTATTATCTACAATTTCATTTGATAGACAATTTTGGTATTCATAGAGTAACAATTTTTGCCTTTTTGTATGATGTTCTGCAATGCCCTCCACCATCTCAGCAGGCAGCGCAAGGTCCATCGACTTGTCCGTGGGCCAGAAGCCTGCAGTTAAAACAGCAAGAAAGCAACATCTTGAAAACATCAGCTGCAGAGCACACATGCACCACAAACAGTGTTGGTGCCAAAGTGCTGTGCCTTGTTTTACAAAGATGAACTTTATGAGATGCCCTCCACCATATCCGCAGGCAGCGCCAGGTCCATCGAATTGTACGTGGGCCAGAAGCCTGCATTGTTACGGAAACAAGACAGAAGGTTTGTTATGCAACTACTACATGACATTTTGCATTTGGTTCCCTATTGTCAATTGTTTTCAATTTCAACAAAATTTCCAAAAATTTCTATCGACGCCCTCCACCATCTCAGCAGGCAGCGCAAGGTCCATCGACTTAAGGCCAGAAGCCTGCATTGTGGAAGAAAGAGCAACGTTTGATTTTTGAATTTGACCAAAGTTTGACCAAAACGGGAACACCACCAGATCACTCAAGATATTTTGAGAGAGAGAGTAGTTACATGTGGGTCCAGTCACCATCTCAGATGGATTTTGCGCACCTGTTGTCAGCACCGTGCCGGAAAGGTCGATGGGCAGCTGCTTGTTCTTGCGCTGTGAGTCAATGACAATGGCACTAGACCAACAGATGAAGTATAATGTACAAAACCACCTCAGCCATCACCCCACGACGGGCTGCACAGCGAACAAAACACGTACAACAAAATAAGCCGCACCTGTTGTCAGCACTGTGATAGAGAGGTCAATCTGCAGCTGCTTGTTCTTGTGCTGCCAGTCACCACTGACTTAACAGCTCATGCACCAAGTAACAACCACCTCACACGCTACCCCACGCCAGGCTGTCCAGAGCAATTCAACATACACAACAAACAAAAACCCGCGCACCTGTTGTCAGCACGGTAACTGACAGGTCAATCGGCAGCTGCTTGTTCTTGCGCTGCTTCCACTCGTCAAAGTTCTGCTGCTTCTCGCGCGCCAGCTGCAGGTCAGTCACCATGCCCTCCATCTTGCTCGTGAACTGCGCGCCGCACTGCTGCTTGAGGCGCGTCAGAATGGAGCGCTCGTGGTCGTCGCTCGCGGACTTGTCCTGCAAGTAGGAACAGCATCATCACAAGGCAGAAGGATATAACCATAAGGAAGTGGGATGAGATAAAAACAAATAATGCGGTTAGCCGTGCCTTCCATCTTGCTGGTGAACTGTGCGCCGCACTGCTGCTTGAGCGCTCGCGATCGTCGCTCGTGGTCGTCGCTCGCTGACTTGTCCTGCAAACAAAAAGCCTACAAACCAAAAGCATCAACAAAACGCAGAAGGTTATAACCATGAGAAAGTGGTATGAGAGCAAAACAAATAAGGTGGTTAGCCATGCCCTCCATCTTGCTCGTGAACTGCGCGCCGCACTGCTGCTTCAGGCGCGTCAAGATTGACCGCTCGTGATCGTCGCTGGCTGACTTGTCCTGCAAGCAGGAACAGCATACACCTAGTAGGCCAACAGCTCAGGAACGACCGGCCATCAACAACATCAGATACCAAGCCAACAACAAACCTGTAGCGCTGCACATATGCCAGTCGTTGGCTGCGAGTCTGCCCTTGGCAAACTTGGCACTGCAGCGGGGACAACAAACAGGAGACGCAAAACATCACGAAGCCACACCTGCAGCAGTCGCCGTGCCAGCCTCTTGCGGTAGAACTCAGCAAACAGGTCCTTGTCGCTGATGTAGGCCAGCAGATTGAGGTGACCACCAAACAGCTGAACAGCCACAGCATCAGATACCCAGCCAACAACAAACCTGCAGCTCTGCAGATATGCCAGCCATCTGCTGATAGTCTGCCCTTAGCAAACTTGGTACTGCAGCAGAGACAACAAACAGGAGATGCAAACATCACGAAGCCGCACCTGCAGCAGTCGCCGTGCCAGCCTCTTGCGGTAGAACTCAGCAAACAAGTCCTTGTCGCTGATGTAGGCCAGCAGCTTGACCACCTTCTCCAGCGTCTCCTCAATGGCCTCGTCACTCAGCTTCTCGCTGCCACCCTGTGACACAGCGCATGAGACAAGGACAGCGGTCAAAAGTTGGTCAAACATCAGTCAAGCATTGGTCAATGTGGCAGTTGTCAGCAGTTTGACCACCTTCTCCAGAGTCTCCTCAATCGCCTCGACAATCAGCTTCTCGCTGCAAGCCTGCGATGCAGTAACAGTGGGTGGTCAAACATTGGTCAAACACTGGTCAAACATTGGTCAAAGTGACAGTTGTCAGCGACTTGACCACCCTCAGTGTCTCCTCAATGGCGTCAGTTGACGTTTTCCTGCCGCCTGGCAAATAGTAAGATAACACGCAGCAAACAAGCGAAGTCAGAACAGTAGGCTTGGCATGATGGCGGTACACCTCGCAAGCATCTCCAGTTTCATCCCTCTTTCCATCAAAAACATCCCAATCTTTTGCATCAGAAAGCCACGCATCAATCACTGCTAGTATCGTCAAATGTGGCCAGGACGCCAATCACAGTTTATTGAAGAGGGCTGCCTCGATGTCGCTGTCGCTCAACAACAAGATCGAGTGGCAACCCTCTTCAGCAACCTGTCATCAGCTGCCCATCAGATACCATACCAGAGCTCAGAAAGGACTCCTGAGGCACAGGCAACACCGTCGTCAGCTGCCCGCCAGATATATCATTCCAGAGCTGAAAAAAGACTCCTGAGGCATAGCCAAACACGCATGCTGCAATGTGCATCAAAAAGCACACTTATCGCTGCTAGTGTTGGCGGACATGGCCAGGGCGCCAAACACAGCTTGCTCAAGAGGGTTGCCCTTTGGGTATTGGCTGTTCCAACCGCCAAAGGCGACCGTCCTCAGCACACTGTCGTCAGCTGCCTGCCAAATACCGTTCCAGAGCCCCAACAAGACCCTAACACACAGCCCTGACACACAGCCAACAGAACATGCATAAGGCGCACACAACGCCACACACCAATCGCTGCTAGTGCGGCCAACGTGGCCAGGCAGGACCCCACACACCAACCCTTTTTTGCTCAAGAGGGTTGCCTGTGTGTCATTGACAGCAGCAACATGTACCCACTGCTGGCGAGGATACACAGGCCACTGTAACCAGCTAACAAGACTCCTGAGGCACAGCCACAGAATGGACCACGTCACGCATCAATCGCTGCTAGTGTGGCCAACGTGGCCAGGGAGGACCCCACACACCTAACATATTTTGCTCAAGAGGGTTGCCTGTATGTCGTTGACAGCAGCGACATGTACCCACTGCTGGCGAGGACATACATACAACCCCCTTCAGCACACTATGACCAGCTGCCTGCTAAAGCAACATCAGGTTCCTGATCACAAACAAGACTCCTGAGGCACAGCCACAGAGTGGACCAAAATGCCACGCATTGATCGCTGCGAGTGTGACCAACGTGGCCAGGGCACCACACACCAAACACAATGTCCGATCAAGAGGCTTGCCTGCGTGTTGTTGAGAGCAGAAACATGTAGCCACTGCCCGTGAATGACATAAAGACAACCCCCTTCAGCACACTTTGACCAGCTACCTGCTGAAGTGAACATCAGGATCCTGATCACAAACGCGACTCCTAAGGCACAGCCACAGAGTGGACCAAAATGCCACACAGCTTTCGCTGCTAGTGTGACCAACGTGGCCAGGGCACCACACACCAAACACAATGTTTGCTCAAGAGGGCTGCCTGTATGTCATTGGCAGCAGCACCATGTGCGACAGCTGGCATTGACAATCAGGCAGCCCCCTTCAACATTGTAATCAGCTGCCTGCTACAGCATCAACCGCATCCTGATCACAAACAAAACTGCTGAGGCACGCCCAAACCAACCTTGTCTGCAACTCCAAGCAACGTTGCAGGTCGTTGCAAATCGTTGAAGAAGTCAGCGTCACAACCCCAGAAACCCGTGCAGCATGCAGCAGAAAAAGCAACCTAACATACAGTTGTAGTACACCCGCACCCTCTTCAGCAGGAAACACAGTACTTGGTGGGAATCCACAGGAACCGCTGCAGCACACAGCAGTAGAAACCCAACAGATAGTAATCAAACAGTCCAACACAACCACACCTTCTTCAGCAGGGCTGCAGACCCCGCAAACACCCTGAACAAAACCCCGAATGAGAGACCAACCAAACCGCACCTTCTTGAGCAGGTTGTCGCAAAAGTTGGCCATCAGCTCCGCGCTCGTGCTGCCTGCCACGTTCTTGTTTCAGAAGCCCTCAATTAGTGCGTTGTTACAACCAAAACCCATGCAGCATGCAGCAGCACAACAAACAAAACAACACATCCGCACCTTCTTCAGCAGGGCTGCAGAGCCCCAAAACACCCCGAACCAAACCCTGCAGGGATACGACCCACACCCACCTTCTTCAGCAGGTTGTCGCAGAAGTTGGCCATGAGCTCTGCGCTCGTGCTGCCTGCCACGTTCTTGTTGCAGAAGCCCTCAAACGCCTCCTTGAGTGCCTTGTGGAACAGGCTGCTGTTTGCGAAGCAGGTGGACACATAGGCGAGGTATTTGTCGTGCAGCTCGATGACTTGGCGCACGTACTGCTGCTCGTGGCTGGTGCCGCTGTCCCTGCTGGGCTTGCCTGCATGTGTAAAAACGCACAAAGAACAAGGGGTAGGCAGGGTTTTGGACAGAGATTCAATCGCAGCTCCATGACCTGGCGCACGTACTGCTGCTCGTGGCTGGTGCCGCTGTCCCTGCTGGGCTTGCCTGCATGAGATAGAAAAGAACAGAGCCAGCAGATGCATATCAGCAGCACGCGTAGGTGTGATATGGGGTCTTGAGTGAGCCGATGGTGTCAGAGTCCTGGTCTGGGGGTGCCTTCAACAAGACACATCATACGGTAGGGGTCTGGGTATGTATGCATGGGGTTAGGCAGATGCAAGTGCAGCTCGATGACTTGGCGCACGTACTGCTGCTCGTGGATGGTGCCGCTGTCCGTGCTGGGCTTGCCTGCATGAGATAGCAAACAAAGCATCCAGCAGATGCATATCAGCACCGCGTGATAGGTATGACAGGGGGCTGCAACAGCAGCGGATGGTGCAAGAATTGTTCCTGGGGTGCAACGATACATCATATGGCATGGGTCCAGGTATGCATGCATGGGGTTAGACAGAGATGCAAGTGCAGCTCGATGACCTGGCGCACGTACTGCTGCTCGTGGCTGGTGCCACTGGCCCTGCTGGGCTTGCCTGCAGGAGGAAGCATAAGACGAAAATCAAGCAGTAAGGTGTGATATTCATACCAGCATTCGAAAGTGAAGCAAACAAGCAAGTAGCGCCGTGCACAGCAAGTTGCTACAAACGCGAGCAATCGCAGCTGCCAGCTATTGCAGCTACCGGCTATTGCAGCTGTAGGCTGAGCAGAAGTAAACCGCATGCACAGTCTGTCACACACCAGCGACCAATCAATCATTTTTATCTTGCAGTTACAGCACAACGACAGCAGTACTTAGTCCAGCAAGCGATGGACGTGTGCCAGAGCCTGGACAGCTGTCCCCACGCTGTAACAACCTGTGTGTGTATCCCGTTCATCACATGTAATCTTACAGCATGGCAATAGCAGTCAAGAATCAAGCATGCCCTGGGCGGGTGTGCAAGAATCCAGACTGCTGTCCCCACGCTGTAACTGCAACCTTTTGCTTTGTATCCCGTTCATCAGATGTGCATTGCGTACTACCACACACACAGCACACAGCATACACCTGCATTGCGAAACATCATGTGCACTCTGCCACGCGCCAGCAACCCAACAAAAACCATCACTAGGTCTCAAAGCATGGCGAAAGCAGTGAAAAGTCAAGCAGGCAATAGAGCCTATCTGACGCTCAACTGCTGTCCGACACTGTAACTGCAACCTTAGTTTTTGTATCCTGTTCATCAGATGTGCTATGCATACTAGCATCACACAGCACACAGCATGCACCTGGTTTTTGTCCGTTTGCTGCCAGTACTACCCCAACCTCTTTGACCAACTTTGATGCCGTCACTCTTGCATGCTTGTCTGAACCCTACCAGGAGCAAAGCAAAAGAGCATAAACCGTCTACAAGTGCAGCTGGCTGACATTGCAAGCAGCTGTTATGCATCAACATACAGCATGACAAAAGGACAACCCACCTGCGTCCTTCTCCTTCTTTGCCTCAACTGCCTCTGCCACCTCTTTGACCAGCTTCATGCTCTCACTCTCAACATGCTTCCCCGACCCTGATCTGTCAGTCAAACACAGGCCATAAAGATCTAAATTTGCTGAAAATTCAATCGAACTAAAAGCAGCAATCAAGCATGCCGTACAACATAGCAACAAAGGCGCCCCACCTGCGTCCTTCTCTTTCTTGGCTTCTACTGCCTCTGCCACTTCCTTGACCGGCTTCATGCCCTCACTCTCCACATGCTCCTTTCTCAAGTCTGAAACCATACCAGGCTCCAAAACATAGCCTTTGAAGATTCATATGCTCGACAAAAGCAGCAACCAAGGATGCAGCACAGAACAGAACACACGCCATACCTGCGTCCTTCTCCTTCTTTGCTTCCACTGCCTCTGCCACTTCCTTGACCAGCTTCATGCCTTCACTCTCAACATGCTCCTTGAAGCAATCAGCGATGGGGTCCAGGCCACGCGTGATGCGGCTGAACAGGCGGTACATGCGCGCCAGGTCATCCGTCTGTACAGGCAGTACAATGGCAGTACAGTCCGGCAGTACAGTCAGTCAGTGCTCCTTGAAGCAATCAGCGATGGGGTCCAGGCCACGCGTGATGCGGCTGAACAGGCGGTACATGCGCGCCAGGTCATCAGTCTGTACAGGCAGTACAAACAGGCGGCACAGGCAGTACAATCAGGCAGTACAGTCAGTCAGTGCTCCTTGAAGCAGCCAGCGATGGAATCCAGTCCACGCGTGATGCGGCTGATCAGGCAGTACATGCGCGCCAGGTCATCTGTCTGTATATGCAGGCAGTACATAGGCAGAACGATTGCAGTACAATCAGGCAGTGCAGTCAGTCAGTGCTCCTTGAAGAAGCCAGCGATGGGGTCCAGGCCACGCGTGATGCGGCTGAAGATGTACATGCGCGCCAGGTCATCAGTCTGTACAGGCAGTACAAAGGCAGTACAATCAGGCAGAACAATCAGGCGGTACAGCCGCGATAGGGTCCAGGCCACGCGTAATGCGGCTGAAGATGTACATGCGCGCCTGGTCATCAGTCTGTACATGCAGTACAATGGCAGTACAGTCGAGGCAGGTGGTACAGTCAGTGCTCCTTGAAGCAGTCAGCGATGGGGTCCAGGCCCGCGTGATGTGCCGTACATGCGCGCCAGGTCATCAGTCTGTACAGGCAGTAAATGGCAGTACAATCAGGCGGCACAGCAGGTGGTCGTTGAAACAGTCAGAACAGGCTGTCTGTACTGCTTATGTACTGCCTTGACATACAGCCTGTTCTGACTGCTTCAGCAGTACAATAAGGACAGGTGGCATTCTTGCGCCAGCAGCAGCCCAACCGAATGTGTCCAAACAAAGCATCAGAACACAGGAAGCCTTACACTGCCATTTCTCGACAAGGCAGCGTGCTGCTGAAGGAGCTTAGCGGCTGCTGCAGGCTACAAGCACGCATTGCGCGGTTCATGGACAATCCAGCAGCCGCCAAGCTCCTTCTGCAGCAACTCATCCTGCATGTATTTCAGCCGCACTTTCTGCAGCAGCACTCTCTGCAGAGAAAACAAACCTAGCCACCAGCACAGCATAGCGTCAAAAGTTGTTTTCTACAATCATAAAGCATGATGCTGAAGGAGCTCAGCGGCTGCTAGAACCCCGCAGCACGCAATGTGTGCAACAGTTTCTAGCAGCCGCTGTGCTCTTTCTGCAGCGGGTCCTGCTCATATTCTGGCAGCAGGTTCTCCAACTACAATTAACCAGCAACCAGCACAGCTTAACGTGACAGCACTTCTTACGAATTTAACGCACGATGCTGAAGGAGCTTAGCGGATGCTCAGGCTCCGCAGCACGCAAGTCGTGCAACGAGTCCCAGAGCAGCCACTCTGCTCCTTCTGCAGCGATTCATACGTACAGTTCAGCAAGTATCTTGCTACGAACACAAAATACCATCAACGAAAACAGCATAGCATAGCGTAGGAGCCTGATGTTGGCTTCAAGATGTTGCCTGAACAAGGCAGCGTGCTGCTGAAGGAGCTTAGCGGCTGCTGCAGGCCACAAAGCATTACGCGGTGTGAAGAATGCAGCAGCCGCCAAGCTCCTTCTGCAGCAACTCATCCTGCATGTACTTCAGCAGCACGCTCTGCACCAGCATCTTCTGCAGAGAAAACATCAAACCCAGCCACCAGCACAGGATAGCGTCGGAATTTATTTGAAAATTCTGAATAATCTAAAAGCATGATGCTGAAGGAGCATGGCGGCTGCTGAGGCTGCGTAGCACACAAGTTGTACATTGTCAGCAGCCGCTGTGCCCCTTCTGCAGCACTTGACCAACATGTACTTCAGCAGCCAATTTATAGCACAAGTACAATCGACCACACCAAACACAGCAGGACACACAAAGCGTGTTCAGTGCCGTCCCTCGACAAGGCAGCGTGCTGCTGAAGGAGCTTAGTGGCTGCTGGAGGCCACAAAGCACGCATTGCGCGGTGTGAAGAATGCAGCAGCCGCCAAGCTCCTTCTGCAGCACCACCTCATCCTGCATGTACTTCAGCAGCACTTTCTGCAGCAGCGCTTTCTTCAAGAAAAAACCCATCAAACCTAGCCACCAGCACAGCGTAGTGCAAATATTATTTTCTACAAGCATAAAGCATGATGGTAAAGGAGCTTAGTGGCTGCTGGGGCTCCGCAGCACACAGTGCGCGCTGCGGTGGCCAGCAGCCGCCAAACTCCTTCTGCAGCAACTTCTACAGGTGCTTCAGCAGCAATGTCTATGAATGCAATCGACCATGCTTTGTCGCCGCCTGAAACCACATGCTGTTGGCATACAAAGCCTGACAGCGCGATGCGTGCTGCTCAAGACGCTTGGCGGCTGCTGAATTTTCGTAACGTGCAATGCACGCAGTTCTACAGTTCTCTAGCAACCGCTAAGCTCCTTCAACAGCAACTTGTACATGTACACAGCCTCACACTCGATCCGCATTGTCATCCCTCAACAGTGCAGCGTGCTGCTCAAGAAGCATAGCAGCTGCTGAAGCTCCGCAGCGCAACATGCCGGGGAACAACTGTAACCGCTGTGCTTCTTCAACAGCAGCAAGTTCTACAAGTACAATCAACCAGCAACCAGCACAGCAGAACACACAAAGGCTGACACTGTCATTCCTTAAGCGGGCAGCATGCTGCTCAAGGAGCTTAGCGGCGGCTGGGGTTCCATAGCACGCAAGACGTGCTCATGATTCCCAGCAGCTGCTAAGCATCTTCAACAGCATTTTAACAAATACTTCTGCAGGAAGTTGTACAACTGTCACCAACCAGCAACCAGCAGAGCACGGCGTAGACGCCAAAGTGTGCCAAGGTATGCGTTGCGGTGGTGCCAAAACAACACACTGCGTAACAGCCTCACCTTGTCATCTCGCAGCAGCGCAGCGCAGCCGCTGTGCTCCTTCTGCAGCAGGTCGTTTTCATACTTGGCCAGCAGCTCACTCTCCACTTCGCGCAGCAGTTTGGGCTTGGTGCTGGCGTGCAGGTAGTTCTCAACGCGCTCCTCCTCTAGCCGCAGGCAGTCCTCCGCCTGCGTTATATGACATGACATGACAAGGAGATGACAACAAAATAACATGTTATGTAATAGGAGCCAGGTGTGGTGCGGCAGCTTGGGCTTGGTGCTGGCGTGCAGGTAGTTCTCAACGCGCTCCTCCTCTAGCCGCAGGCAGTCCTCAGCCTGCGTTACATGACAAATAATGACAAGAAAATAACATGCTATATGACAGAGCCGGAGGTGTGGTGAAGCAGCTTGGGCTTGGCACTCGCGTGCAGGTAGTTCTCAACGCGCTCCTCCTCCAGCTGCAGGCAGTCCTCAGCCTGCGTTACATAACAAAAAATTTACAAGAAAATAACATGTTACATGATGAAACAGGTGTGGTGCAGCTTGCAGTTTTGGGCTTGGTGCTCGCGTGCAGGTAGTTCTCAACGCGCTCCTCCTCTAGCCGCAGGCAGTCCTCAGCCTGTGTTACATGACAAATAATGACAAGAAAATAATGTGTTATATGAAGGACGACAAAAACTGACAGGTGTGGTGCACCAGCTTGGGCTTGGTGCTCGCGTGCAGGTAGTTCTCAACGCGCTCCTCCTCCAGCCGCAGGCAGTCCTCAGCCTGCGTTATATGATGAAAGTGATAAGCATATAACAAGGTGTGTGACGAGAGCCAGATGTGCAGCAGCTTGCAGATTTACGCTTGGCTTGGGCTTGGCGTGCGGGTGATGTTCAAAATGCTCTTCTTCTAGGAGTGATGTTGTCATGAACAGGCCAGGAACTGACTGCGGCTAGAAGCAGAGCGTGCTGCTTTGCAATGCGCACCCTTTCCAGCCGCAATCAGTCCCGGGCTGTGGTGGCGCGACAACGCAATAAAAATAAGACGGGAGCCAGACATGCAGCCGCTTGGGCTTGGTGCTGTGCTGGCGTGCAGGTGGTTTGTTCACGCGCTCGTCTAGCCGCAGTGCCCAACACTGTTAACTGTGATTATTTGCAATCGATTGTACCAAACACATTCGCAGATCGCAGCGACAAGTGCATGCAAATTGTGCCGTCTCGCGCCTTGCGCATGTATGCTGGGCAGGATCCACTCTGCCGCTTGTAGCAGCTGGCGGTGTCGTTCAGCAGCACCTCCGAATCTGAAAACATCCAAGCGCCCAACACTCCAAAACGTAAATAGTTTCGCAGACACTTGCAAATACAAGCAGGTGATAGCACTACTCTCACCTTGAGCATGTACTCTGGGCAGGAGTCTTCGTTGATCTACTCTGCCGCCTTGCGCTGTTGATAGCTAGCTGTTTGCAACGCGAAACACTTATACAATCAACGCACCAAACACTGTCAAATTGCAGATAATAGTGACATGACTCTCACCTTGAGCATGTACTCGGGGCAGGAGTCCTCGTTGATCCACTCTGCCGCCTTGCGCTTGTAGTAGGAGGCCGTGTCGTTCAGAAGCACCTCCTCGAAATCGCGCTCGTAGTGGTCCATGCTGCCCATGCCCACCTGCAAAAGTAACATGAGCAAAATTACAAAATAACAGTGATGTAACAAAATAATGAAAAAATGGACATGCGGCACGCCGTGTCGTTCAGCAGCACCTCCTCAAAGTCGCGCTCGTAGTGGTCCATGCTGCCCATGCCCACCTGAAGAAATAACATATTAAAATGACAGAACAACACACATGTAACAAGATGGGGAAAGATGGGCATGTGGTGCGATGAGTGTGAAGCACCACCTCCTCAAAGTTGCGCTCGTAGTGGTCCATGCTGCCCATGCCCACCTGCAAACATAGCACAAAAATGACATCAGGAAATGAAATATAACAAACACATGTAACAAATGGTGAAGGATATATGTGTGGTGTAAGGTGTGGGTCAGCAGCACCTCCTCAAAGTCGCACTCGTAGTGGTCCATGCTGCCCATGCCCACCTGCAAACATAACATAAAGAATGACATAGTGACAAACACATAACAACAGTTGTGTAACAAAATGGTGGAGGATACACGTGCGGTGTGAACTGTCGTTCAGCAGCACCTCCTCGAAATAGCGCTCGTAGTGGTCCATGCTGCCCATGCCCACCTGGAAAAGTAACATAAGGATAACGTCAGAAACACAACAAAGTAACAATCACGTGTAACATATGGTAAAGGATATATGTGTGGAGTAAGGTGTCGTTCAGCAGCACATCCTCCTCCAGCCAACAGTAACGCAGATACAGGAAGGCAAACAGCCACTAATAACTAGATACGATAACGCATTTCTGATGATCGCACCTCGGTGAAGATGTCCAGGATGTTTTTGAGCATCATCTTGTCGATGAGCTCGCCCTCACGCTCCCGCTGCTGCTGTGACATCACTGCTCGCCCAACCGCACACAAACACAGGCCCTATTCTTGAAACACCTCAACAAGCACCACAGCTGTTGAAAAAGCCTTAAGTTTGTGGCACAGAAAGCCGGCCGCACCTCGATGAAAATATCCAGGATGTTCTTCAGCATCATCTTGTCGATGAGCTCACCCTCACGCTCCCGCTCTATCAGCTTCAGCACCGCTGCGCGCGCATTGCGCTTCACGTCCGCATACACCTGGTCTGTTGATGCAGAGATGATGGCAAGACAAGCAGCAGCAGCAGCAGCGGCAACTCAACATTGTTGGCATCAACACACTGTTGCGCGCGAGTTGCGCTTCACATCTGCGTACACCTGGTCTGCAGTTACATGGCAATGGGCAGCAGCAGCAGCAGCAGCAGCAGCAGGCAATTCAGTTGGCTGCATATGGCGGGATCAGCACCGCAGCGCGCGCGTTGCGCTTGACGTCCGCGTACACCTGGTCTGCAAGTAGCAAGCGGTGACATGGCAGGCAGCAGCAGCAGCAACACGCAAGTCAGCTGAAAGCATATGACAGGATCAGCACACGGTCCCCTACACGGTGCCCCCTGTTGCTGCTGCTGATGATGACTGCTCAACCCTGAAGCGAGCAGGCGTGCGTTCTACCGCTTGAGCTGCTGCTGCTGTTGCTGCTGCTGCTGCTAAGCCTACGCCCTTCAAATGTTGCTCTGTTGCTGCTGCTGCTGCTCACCCCTGAAGCAGAGCAAGCCGTCTTCTCGCGCTGCTGCTGCTGAGCCGACAGCACTACGGGGTTCCCCGTGTTGCTCATACCTGCTGCTGCTGCTGCAAATGCTGCTGCTGCTGCAAATGCTGCTGCTGCTCACCCCTGAAGCAGAGCAGGCCCGCATGCTGCTGCTGCTGCTGAGCCTACAGCCCCACACGGTTCCCGCTGTTGCTGCTGCTGCTGCTGCTGCTGACAGCTCACCCCTGAAGCAGAGCAGGCCCGCGTCTTACTGCTCCTGCTGCTGCTGCTTCTGAGCCTGCAGCCCTACATTGCCCCTGTACTGCTGCTGCTGCTGCTGCTGAGCCTACAGCCCCATATTGCCCCTCTGCTGCTGCTGCTAGAACATGCTGCTGCTGCTGCTGCTGCTGCAAATGCTGCTGCTGCTGCTCACCCCTGAAGCAGAGCAGGCCCACGTCCTTCAGCGGGTGCAGCGAGTGACGCAGCACGTAGTACCTGCAGCAAGGCAGCAGCAGCTGCGATAAGTAATGCATGCTTGAATTCGCAGATGACAACCCCACGGCTGTGTGCTGTGATGTGCAACGCTTGCAGCGCATCGCGCCTGCTGCTGCTGCTGCTGGCAAAGCCGCCAACAGCATCTCCATGTCGTACAAAAGATTGCCGAGGCTGTTGCGTACTAACCCGTTGCTGCTCATGTTGTTGTTCATGCGCTGATCCTGCTGCTGCTGCAAGCGCTGCTAGTGCAAGCTGCTACTCGATGATCTGCTGCTGCCTTTGCTGCTGAAATGTGCATCTTTCTACCTGTCAGGGTAGTACTGCCCTGACGGGTAGAGATGAATCCGCGCGACAGCCAGCACACAATCCTTTGTGCGCTGCTACTATAGCTGCTGCCACAGCTGCACCACTGCTCCTGCTTCTTCTGATGTGTCTGCAGTTCCCTTGAACTAGTGCTACCCACCTGTCCAGGTAGTTGAAGAAGCGCGACAGCCAGCGGACCATGACCTTGTGGTTGTTCCAGCGGTTGAGCAGCTCACGCAGCAGCACCTCGTCCCGGTGCTCACGCAGCGCAGGCAGCACCTGCAGGCACAATAACAATAAGTGATGTAGAGTCAATAGAAACGTAATGAAAGTTCTGAATGGTCATAATGAGTTCTAAATGATGAACTGAACATGATCTGCTGCTGCCGCATACTGCAGTGCACTGCTGCCATGGTGCTCGCGCAGGGCAGGCAGCACCTGCAGGAACACAAGCAGTTCAACCGAAACGAGTATGGTATTCTAGAAGTAACTTTACATAATCAGCTGCTGCCGCATGCTGCATTACGCTGATGCCAGAGTAACCTGTATTGATAGCGAAGCAGCAGGAGCAGCAGCAAGGCGGCGAGGGGGGCTACGGAGCCTAAACATAGGCGCTATGCCGACCCTGCTGCTGATACCTACCTTGGATGGTATGTTTGACCGCAACTTTGCTTGCAGGAGAGCTAAAAGTATGCACAGATGGCTGCATGATGCTCAGAAAAGTAGCAGCATGGCTTCCCCACCTTGTCATTGATGTAGTTATTAAAGGCCTCCCTGTAGCGCTGATACAGCTGCTCTGAGTAGTCGTAGGGAGGCTTCTGGGTGCACATGTTGTAGATCGTTCTGCAAAGCACCGCGTGGTGAGCCCATGCGCAAATCCAGGCTGCATATAAGGCCCTGCTGCTCTGCAAAACTTACGTGTAGAGCATCATGTACTGCTCCGCGTTGAACTGCGACTCCATCTCGCCCTCCAGCAATCTAATGAGCTTGCCGATGCCACGCTGCAGCATAGCGGGGCGTCAGAGCGTCAGCAGCAGCGCACAGCAGGGTTGCATGGCCAACCCCGCGCATGGTCCGGGCCTCACCTGCATGGACGCCCATCCTTCTTCAAGCTCTATGGGCTTCTTGTCCGCCATGTTGGCGAAGGCCGAAGCCCCGATCTAGCCCGAAAGGCTCCTAGCAGCAAGTGCAAGGTCTGCACTAGTCGCACTTGGGCAAAGCAAGGTCTGCCGATCCAAAACGTCTGCTACTTGCTCGAAGTGTGCAATCCCAAACAAGGCAGCTGCAGACTTCTCTGAGTCACACACCGAGGAAAACCCCGCTACTATGCCCTTTTTGTTACTGACACCTGGCGCTGCTGCAAAGCACTGAACGCTTGAATCCCCTTAAGCCGCTGTTCCCGACGTGTTTTGTAAGGCTGTAGATGAGTGAGGGTGGCAAGCTCGTACACTTGGTGCACACAGGGCTGGTCACATTCAAACCAACTCAAACCAGCCAAACTGACGCTGTCACTGTAGTACCTATTGGCAACGCGGCAACGTGTTGGCTACCCAGGATATCAAAAACCTTAGTTCAGCCATGTCGATTTCAAGGCACTTTGCCGCCACCTCAACTGTCCTGCCAGCCCAGATGGCCACATGCGGTCAGTCACACTGGCACTGTATAGCTATGATCTACACGTCAACAGCGAAGCATTACAGTGGGTGGGGCCAGCCGTGCATGCGTGCAGCGAGACAGCATTGGGTTGCACAATGAGGGAGGCAGGAAGGAAAAGTCTTGGCTGCTTTGCCTGCTTTGCAAATCGCCTTGCCAGTGCCACTAACGTCCTTACCATTTGACTGTACTAGTGTGGAACCCGTGGCATGATGCCACGGCAATGGACTTTGGCACTCAGTCAGCGTGTTTGATGTAGCTGTTACAATGCAAGGCATCCCCACATCAGTGGTTGGGCCTTGTCATCACCCTACTACAAAACACACAGCGCTATGCATCCCCACATCAGTGGTTGGGCACTTGCACTACAATTGATGCAAAGACACAGAGCATCCCCACGTCAGTGGTTGGGCTCAGCCTACAACACTAAGAAGGCATCCCCACATCAGTGGTTGGACCTGTCATGTCAACACTTCACGGTAAACCACATTGGCCGTGTACATTCCTTCAGGCACATTGTCAATCTCCCCCTGATTCGTCTGTCACCAGCTGTCACCAGCTGCTGCGAGCAAGGGGTCTGGGGCTTGCGTCTGCTGCATGCGTTGCTGGAAGCGCTGCTGCAAGCTAAGACCTCCTGCTGCTGCAGACGCGTTTCGTCCATGTTCTTCAGCAACAGGCAGAGGCGATAAGGCCGCTTCTGAGGCTGCTTGTCTCTGCCGGTTTCGATCATCGTTTTGTTGCAGAGCGCTGGCAGGGGTGAGGTCCATGCCAACGATTTCGATGACATATTGACATTGGATCGAAAGACATACTGTTTCTATGCCTGTCCAACCACCCTAAACCCTGGTGTTCACACTTGTTGACATCCACAGGAAGCCTCCGATGGGGCCGACGCTCGCTGAGCTGATAGATAGTGCGATGAGCATCGTTTTGGGTCAATGTCCATTAAGGGTGAAGTTCGGCCGTTCGCGAGAAAAAGCCATTGGAAGGGTCTGCTGCTGCCCGTGCTCCCGGCAGGGGCCACCATCCGGGCGCGGGCCCGAACGAACGATGCCCCTAATGTAGCACATCACAACCATGGGCTGCAATCGCCCGCGCGCTGCGAAACCCTCACGCTTGCTGGTCGTCACACTTGTTGACATCCACAGGAAGCCTCCGATGGGGCCCACGCTCGCTGAGGTGACAGATTATGCGATGAGCATCGTTTTGGGTCAATGACCATTACGGGTCAAGTTCGGCCGTTCGCGAGAAAACGCCATTCGAAGGGTCTCCCGCAGCCCGTGCTCCCGGCAGGGGCCACCATCCGGGCGCGGGCCCCTGAACGAATTATGCCCCTAATTTAGCTGCTCCCGATGAAGGCGTGCCGGCGGCCCGCCGGCGCGAGCCGGTCCCGTTTTTCCCCGAAACCCGCCCGCACTGTATATAATGGGGGGTACGGTGTCAGGTCTGACACAGTACCCTGGAAAGTGGGTGTAGAGCTGGAATCCATTACTTAAAAGAAATACGGTCCGTCAGTCAGTCAGTCAGTCAGTCAGAAGCCTCGCCTTAGGACCTGGCCGTTAAACACCAGGGAAGCTTCGAAAAGATCAGAACACGCATTATCAGGCTCTGAGGCACACACGAAGTTTTCGAATCGATTCATCATGTCTGTCAAGCAGCAAAATGCCGCGCACGGCGTTCATTTCATGCTGGTGCCATTGCTGCTGCTGTGACCACCACGCACACCGTCTAAACGGCTGGATGGAATGTTGTCTGAAGTCAGGATGAATTTTAATCCTTTGTTTATGAGGCGGTGGGCAGTGTGCAGCGTGCTCTTGCTGGCCATCGCTGCCGCGGTTGCTGCAACCACCACCACCACAGGAACCGAACAGGAACCGGATTCCGTGCGGCAACAGAGGCTATTGCAGCTGGGGTGTACACAAAGAACGCTGTGGACCATGAGCTGTTCCAGGGCGTTGGGGTTTGAGCTTCACACTCGGCGCTGGAACACTGTGCTTGAGGAAATCAACATTTGTGTCCTGGCATGTGTCATATACTGTGAGCTGCAGCTACAAGATGCTGGTGAGTTGGAAGCAGGTTGCCTGTCAGTGTTGTACATGCAACCACGACACTTGCGAGCAGAAGCACCTGTCTTCGATGTAGATGGCGAGTGGCGTAGCCACGGGAAACACCTAGTCAGGCCAAAAGCTTGCTAGGGTTGCTGGACTACTGTGTCAAGAACCTGTAACTGCAGCTGGATCAGGCAGCGACCATGTGATGGCCCCGAAGCGAATTTTTTTTGTTTTGAAACCACTACTCGCATAAAGCGAACCCGCTGACCAAACCAGGCGCTTGCAGCGGCCTTGCAAGGCACAAAACCCTTCAGTAGTTACCCGCCCACAAACTGGAGCAGGCGTTTGGCTCCTGGTTGAGTAGGCTGGCCACACTAGAACAGCAGCAGCAGCAGCAGCGGCCCGTGCTGCTGCACCACGGCAGTACCAGGACCAAGCATACTAGCCGGGTGACTGCATCCTGATCTGTCAAAAATGCTGATTAATTCTTATGTTTGATCAAATTGCCAAACTATGACCAGGAGGGCGCCTGCGGGTTGCCGTTGCTGTTGCGGGACCGCAAGTAACCACCCACTAGCTTACGTCCAAGTCCTGTTTGGTTCATTATTTTCGTTTTAATTATAATTATCAACTGTTTTGTGTCCACTAGGGCCACGATAAGCTGTGCTGCTGCCACCGGAGCAGGGGCATGCCACCGACGACAACGACACGCTGCTTTTTGCTATTCAATAAATGCTATTAGACATATCAAACTTTTTTGGAGGCCGTAAGAGCCTTGCTTGCGTGTGTACAGGCCAGGCATCGCGATGTGCCACTGGTGTAGCCCACTAGTACTAGCAGCTCAGGTCAGCTGAGCGAACCTAGCAGCTGCGCTGCTGCGCTGCTAGCCTGTAGCAGCTGTTGAAGCAGCAGACTTGTAGCAGAAAATCAAGCAAGCAGAGACACCCGACCCCTTGATGCAAGGCTGCTCACTCATGCAACCAGCAGCTGTGCAGCAGCTGCGCTGTTGACATGCATGATGGTTACATGCCATGCTACCCTGGCGCCAAAATCTTTTCAAAATGCGGCATAGCTCATATTGGATATCAGCTGTGTCACAGCTTCTGTTGTCTTGCGAGAGGTGCGCGCCGCATTCAATGGCATGTGAACTTCACCTTGCCAACCTCCTGCAACGCACAGCTGTGCATTGAATCTGCGCAGCTTGCAATCACCTGGTGGTGTCCAGGATCCGTCGGAATCCGTTCTTTTACACTGATCGCCAACCGCTTTACACTAATCGGCATGTGTGATGCTGAATTGTTGCAAGTTGTTGCAAGTTGAGGACTTGGGCGAATTCTGCAAGGCACAAAAAGCGCAGGGCATGAAATCGAAGGGGGTACCACCACCTATAGGGAGCTCTCTGCGAGGGCCAGCCCGCCAAAACGCGCTCCCGATTGGGGCCATTTCAAGCCTTGAATGCCACCGCATTAGCAGTCTAAATACATTACAAAAATTCGTTGAGGATGTTGGAGCCTGTATCGGATGTCTTGTCTGTGGAGGCTGTAAAGTAACACTCAGGCGGCTGCGCCCATATCGTCCAGTCAAAATTGTACATCACAAGGACCATGACTCACAGTGTATTGAATACAATATCTCGATTGTACCTTGTTTTTCGTCAGTGCAATGTTCGTTGGCACAATTCGGGCATGCCCAAACAAACACATTTCCTCATCGCACGATATTTCAAACGAGAATCAAAGAACAGAGTAAGCTGCAACTTGTGTGACTATGGCCTGTCTTCAAGGCTACAGCAATGTGCTCGGCACGTCTTCGACAAGTGCAACAAAGCTACTGCAGAACATAGGCAATCCAAAAGCCACGTTAGCTGCACTTTATGTGATTATGGCCTGTCTTCCAAGCTAGATCGTTGCGCTAGGCACGTGTTCGACAAGTGCAGCAACGCTACTGCGACACACGGGCAGGAAGTTTGAGACTTGTTGCGTGAAACACACGACTTAGATGTGCTGGATCCGGCACGGATCGCACAGTTCCATGCGCAACAGACACAGCAGCTGCAGCGCCAGCAGGCTTGGAGGGAGCATATACAGCAGCAGCAGCTGTCTGGACAGGTACAACAACCACCAGACCTGCAGGACCTTGAAGATGACTTGCGGCAGGCATTTGCAGCTGCAGCTGCAGCAGAGCGGCCCGCGAAACGCGCTTGCAGGCAGTCTCAGCGCTTGCAGCAGCAGCAGCAGCAGCAACAGCAGCAGCAGCAGCGGGAACAAGCTGAGCCTGGCACACGGCAGCGTCGCAGCAACACTATGCAGCATGCGAGGCAAGCAGCAGCTTCAGTGCTTGTGGTGGGCACAGCAATGACGCCTTGGCCTTTGCAGTCAAGCATTGCGCTGAGTGGTCTGCGGCAGCGACCAAGTTTGTTGCTGACATGCATGCTTGAGCCGCAGCAGAGGCCGCTGGTGAAATAGTGCGCCCCAGCAAACGACGATGTAGGCAGTTTGACCGCTTGCAGCAACAGCTGCAGCAGCAGGAGTTGGCAGCTGCAGCCGCAGGTGCTGTTGCAGCAGAAGCCCCTGCTGTTGAACAGAGCCACAGAAACAGCTGCTGTTACAGCCTACAGTAGGCAGTCACAGCGTATTCAGCGTGCCCACAATAGATGTTGGACAATAGAGCCCAAGTTAGGAATACGCAGCATTCAACCCTGCCACTGAACAACGACCAACAACAACTATAACACAACAACAACGCAACAACACAAAACACTCAACTTGCTGAGCGCACTAGTTGCTGCTTCTACTGACATCTTCACGTCCCCGAGACGCATGCCATGCTATATAGCAAGAAATATGTAGAGCCTCTAACCCACACCCAGGTACGGTACCGCAGGCTGCTGCTTCTGCACTGATCTGAGAGTATTACCCCTTGATACAGGTGGACAGTCAGGTTGTACACAGGTAGCACCTGAAGCTGTGTACGAGCAGCGCCCTGCGTTTCGAAAGCATCGGATGATCACAGCTGATCTTGAGACATGTCAAGCCGGCAATTCAATCAATGGCAGAGAAAGTCTTTACATGTATGTATGTGACAAAACTGGCGACCCGTCTAGCGCTACGTGTCTAGCGTCACGTGTTGGTTCTGCTGATGTGTATCAGTCGGGGCAGTACTGGTATTCTGGAAAGTTTCGACTGCTGCCACCAACTTTGGGCTATTCACCATGAAAACTGCTGTAAGAAGCATCCATTTACACAAGCACAGCCACACACCATGAACATGTGTGAGTGCTGCCCTCAACCCTGGAGTTGCAGCCATTGCAAGCATGCATGGAGCAGGCCATCACCAGAACCTGCCTCCAGGTGGACTTTAAAAAAAACTGCTCATTTTTACTGCTTTGAAGTGGGTGCAGCAGAACCCAGAAAGCACACACATTGGCCCAGCATCAGCTGCAGCCCCCAACATCACTTGCCAACACATTGAGGCACACCCCTGAGGCTGTGCAGGCCAGACCTGACCACTTCAGCACACAGGATCAGCTTCACAAGGCAGTGCTCTGATGCAGACAGCAGATGTTGACCAGCAGGCACCAGGAATGCATGCCAGAGCATGCACACAACATAATACAGCCCTGGCAGCCCAGCAGCAGCCCTGAAAAACAAGAACAGGGCCCAAAGAAGTGATTTTTTTGCATCATGCGTCATGCGGCTAAGGCTAAGGCTATTCGCACGCGCGATATGTATCAGTGTTTGACCAGACCGCGAGTTGAACCAGCAACCTCATGGATACCACGCTTGCACGCTACCACTCAGCCAAAACACCACATGCTCAGATGTAACAGGCAGCAAGGGAACAACAATCCCAGTTCAGGCCAAAGCCATGTCAGGCGAAGCCTATGTGGCTAGGCAAACCCCAGTTCAGCCCCAGACAGGGCCGAAGGCCCTGGCATGCGGTTCCGATCCTGGCTCTGGGCTTACCCGCAAGGGTTCAGGTCTGGCGTCAGGAGCCCAGTCGAGGAGTGGTGCTGGGCTTAATACGGATTGGAGGAGCATGCCGGCAGTCCTCCCTTGCGTTCCCAGTGTACAGTAGTGCTTGGCGCTACATCAGATGCTGCTCTGTACATGTATCCTTGATATGTACAGCGTTTATTAACGGTCACTCTCTACTACGTGGCACAGAAGAAGGAGGTAGTGGCTAGGTTCTGGGAACTGCTGGTTGACTTTGTAGTCATGAAGGCAGCGCCTTCGGCCTGGCTGGAATTAGTACCGGCTGATCACCCCTTCATTCGTGTGGTTGGCCACCAGGTTCAAGTGGCGCCACGAAGGGGTTGATAGCCAGTTAGCTGGTTGCGAGCTCATTTGCCTGTCATCACATTTCATCTACTTTTGTCACGCCTTGACGGCGGGTCCTTTGGCAACTAAGGTCTTCTATAGCGATTCGACGTAGGCCGTAGTTGTATAGAAGGCTCAGTTAGTTACCTCCGCCAGCTCCAAAGGGCTCATGTGATAAATACGTAGGTAAGGGGGCTTGGCACCAGGCTCCAGCTCAATCTCATGTTCCACACCTCGGGATGGAGGTACACCTTTTGGCAGTTTGTCAAAGATGGCTGAGTACTTGTGAAGTACCCCCTTCATCCGTTCAACCCACTCGGGATCCCCCGAAGGGAGAGAGAGGTCATCTATCGCACGGATAGTTTCTGGAGCCTCCCTCACACCCAAGCGCCGCCAAGTTCCGGACAACCTTTGAGCTCAACGGCGTGGAGTTCGTCACTTCTACTCCTATCCGGAAACTTCCTGCCAAGACCGACTACCATTGCCTTAAGCCTTCCACTAACATCAAGAAGCATCCAGCCAAGAAAATTCCTAAGTCTTCAACCTACTCTCCGCGCATCCGGAAGATTCTCAACAACATCCTCACCAAACCTCAGCCCACGCCCGTGAAGCCCCAGTGCTTCAAGAAGGAGGTGCACAAGCCAATCCCTTTAGAAGACGTTTGTGCGCGCATTCGGGCAGCCCAGGCGGCAGAGCACCGCGCACACCAGGAGAAGCTCCGGAATCTTCTTCACACGGCAATTGAGGAGCACATCACTAAGGAGGCCAAGGCCAAGGGCGTCTCTGATTGTGAGTCCGCTTGCTAAGCAGCCATGGAGGGATCTGGAGTGTCGCCGGAGATGTTGGCCTTACAGCAGCAGGTGGCTCAGCTTCAGCGCGCGCTTCAGCAGATGCTGCAGCAGCAGACCAGTGCTGTGCCTACAAGCAAGCTGAAGCTCCCCAAGCCACCAGAGACCAATGGCAGGCAGCCTACCCCTGTCAATTGGTGCCACAAGATGGAGACGTACCTTGCGGCCGAGGGCGCCAACCTCAGCAGCTCTTCCATTGTGACGGTGGCGGCGGCCTACCTCAAGGACTCAGCCCTCAACTGGTACCGCCAGCATGAGCAGGCTGTGGCGGTGGGCAAGGCTCAGCCCTACGCTTCTTGGGATGAGTTCAAGAAGGCCTTTATCGCCCGTTTCACCCATGTTGACCCAGAGGTGGACGCGCGGGAGAGGCTTGACCGGCTCACCCAAACGCGTAGCGTGTTCGCCTATGCCCAGGAGTTCAACACCTACATGCTGGAGCTGCCGCACATGGACGAGAACAACCGCATTCATCGCTTCATCCGCGGTCTGAAGCCGGAGGTGCGCATTCACGTCAAGCTGCAGCAGCCAACCACGCTGCATGACGCCGTGGAGCTTGCCATTAAGGCAGACTCGATGGTGTGGGAGCGTGGTCGAAACGGCAACAGCCGCTTCGTCAACATGGGCAGCAACAACCGTGGAGCGGTTGCAAGGGGCGGACCGGCACCCATGGAGCTCGGAGCAATGGAGCCGCAGAAGCCCAGGAACCAACCGCTCAAGTGCTTCTACTGTGGCAAGCCAGGGCACAAGCGGCGGGATTGCAAGAAGCTGCAAGCGTACAAGCAGCGTGATGGGGACACCTCTGCACGGTCAAACTGAAGGGCGCGTGCGGTAGTGTGGGTCGTACTGTG
>CADDIJ020000813.1:2500-15738 GCA_902809745.2 Tetradesmus lagerheimii
CCTATTCAGAAGCGCCAGGCACCCTGTCAAACCGCAGCAGAGGCTTGTGTTCCATCGCCAGCACCAACCTCTCTTTCTCTAAAGTACCACCCCGCAGCACCCAACAGCAGCAGCAGCAGCGCAATATTTGTCATCAATCATAATGTATGCTGCTAATCTACTGTTTCTGCTGCTGCCTTCTCTGTCCCTTTATTGCAGAAGCACCGGGCACCCTCTCTATCCGCAGCAGAGGCTTACGCACCCTCTCCAGCACTAGCCTCTCATCTACAGTACCACCCCGCAGCACCCAACAGCAACAGCAGCAGCAGTACTTGCAGCTTCACGAAGTAATTGGCAGCGGCACGTTTGGCGTTGTGTACCACGCAACATGGCGTGGCATTCCCGCTGCTGGGAAAGTGGTGCGACTGCCAGGGGGCCTTACTGCATTTGATGCCAGTGCAATGCAGCGAACAGGCAGCCCAGCAGCAGCAGCAGGGGTTAGGTTTGAGGGTTTAGGGGGGGGCACGGGAACGCTTGGCGTCTGACAGGCGCAGCAGCAGGAGGGAGCAGATGGCGGTCATGGAAACGGCACTGGGGTCCAGTCTGAGACACCCAAACATCGTACAGGTGAGGGGTTTTACAAGAGAACGCTGGTCATTTGTGTATGTGTTTGGTGTGTGTCATATGCCTTGGATTGAAAGGCGTTTTTTTGGTTTGCAATCTTGCAAGGGAACGTCTGGCGGCTGACAGGCACAGCAGCAGGAGGGAGCAGATGGCCGTCATGGAGACGGCACTGGGGTCGAGCCTGAGCCACCCACACATGGTGCAGGTGACCAATCTGGCAAACTTTCCGCAGTCTGAGCACTGTTTGTAGCTGATCGGGTGCAGTGTGTTGTTTGGACGTCTGATGGTGCACCTCTGATATGCGACAACAGCAGTAGGGAGCAGGTGGTTGTTGTTGTGCAGGCGAGGGGTCTGCAAGACGATGCATGTGTGTTGTGTACATGTGGTGTGTGTGTCGCGCATGACATGCTTGTGTCTGTGTTGCCTTGGGTTGTTACACCCGGTTTGAATGGCTTGTTGTAACAATGGTGCCAAGGAACGCTTGGCGGCTGACAGGCGCAGCAGCAGGAGGGAGCAGATGGCGGTGATGGAGACGGCACTGGGGTCGAGCCTGAGCCACTCAAACATCGTACAGGTGGGGAGTCTTGCAAGACAGTTTGCAACACTACACTGGTCACTTGTGTTTGTGTATGGTGTCTGTTGTATGGCTCGGTTAGCTGCGATTTTTGAAGTCACTTTGAATGGCGTGTTTGAATCTAGCAAGGAATCGATGGGCTGCTGACAGATGCAGCAGCAGGAAGGAGCAGATGGCAGTTATGGAAACGGCACTGGGGTCCAGTCTGAGTCCCTTCAACATCGTGCAGGTAGCCATTTCAAATATAGTAAACTCACATGGCTATGTGCGTTTGTCGGTTTTTTTGAGGTGTTGCTGTTGCGCGTGTTAAACACGGCGACCAAAGCCTGTGGTTGGTGGTGAATAATCAGGCAGGCGGCATCGGATCGCGGTGGAACGGCACCGTGCCGTCCCCAGTGGGGTGGATCGATCCCAGACTCTCGTAGATGACGCACCCAATTGCTGTGTGACACAGTTGTTACATTTTGTTGCAGGTCACCTGTGCACGGTACACACATCTGCTGAGGCCTCTATCGGCAGGTGGCTGCCTGCCCCAAACCATTTCCTTCTGTACCTACCAACTGCTTTGCACCAAATTCCTGAACCCTAACTGCTTTGCATTCACATGATGCGCTGAGTTACTGTTAGTTGGTATGTGCTGAGCGCCTCAATCAGGCAGGATACCTTGTGACAATTCTGTTATCACACCATGTGTTGTTCAGACACCACATCCCTGTTTGTAACATTGTTTGCAGGTCTACACGTATGTGCTGCGGCCTCTTTCAGCAGGCGGCCTTGCAGGCCCCAGCCAACAGCAGCAACGCGCAGCTCCTCCTCCTCCTCCTCCTCCTCCTCCAGCAGCAGCAGCAGCTGGCATATCCAACAGCAGCGGCAGCAGCAGCACACCCCCTGCAGCAGCAGCTGGCATACCCAACAGCAGTGGCAGCAGCAGCACACACCCTGCAGCAGCAGCAGCCGGCAGCGGCAGGGGCTCTGGTACTGCTGCCAGTGGCAATTCGAGTGCTGCTGCTGCTGCTGCACAGCAGATGGTGGGATATGAGCTGCAGCTAGTCATGGAGTACTGCCCTCTGGTGAGTAACACTGTTACATTGTTACATTAGTGTTATGACATGTATTGTGACTGTTACTAAGTTGAGTGTGTCAGGAAGGGCTGTGTCAACTGCCTCCACAGGCAATTGGGTGGTGCTGCTGCTGCACAGCAGGTGGTGGGATATGAGCTGCAGCTTGTCATGGAGTACTGCCCTCTGGTGAGTAACACTGTTACATTGTTACATTATTGTTACAAAATGTATCGTGACTGTTAGTTTGTTGACTATGTCAGAAACGGCTGTTTCAAGTGCAGCAAGACCAGTGGGGTCTGAGGTGAAACTTATCTACAGTAATGCAAACTGGCGAGTGGTGGTTTCACATGGCTTTTGTAACATTTTGCCTTTGTGTTATCATGTTGCTGGTGTCAGCAAGAACTCTGTTACTGCACAGCAGCAACTGGTGGGGCATGAGCTGCTGCTGCTGCTGCAACCTGCTGAAAGCTGTAGCTTCTTGATGCCTACCCTCACCACTTCCCGCTGCTGCTGCTGGTGCTGCTGCTGCTGCTGCTGCGCCAAATGCAGGGCTCACTGCGCTCAGCCATTGATGCCTGCCTGCTAGATGACCGTCTGACCAACCGGCCCAATTACACCACTGTGCTCAGCATTGCACTTATGATGCTGCTCCTGCTGCAACTTGCTGAAAGCTGTAGCTTTCTGATGCCTGTCCTCACTCACTTCCTGCTGCTGCTGCTGCTGCTGCTGCTGCTGCTGCTGCACCAAAAGCAGGAATCACTGCGCTCCGCCATTGATGCCTGCCTGCTAGACGATCGCCCGACTAACCGGCCCAAGTACACCACTGTGCTCAGCCTTCATTAATGCTGCTGCTGCTGCCGCTGCTGCTGCAACCTGCTGACAGCTGTAGCTGGTTGATGCCTACCCTCATCACTTTCTACTGCTGCTGCTGCTGCTACTGCAGCAAACTCAGGGGTCACTGCGCTCAGCCATTGATGCCTGCCTGCTAGATGACCGTCTGACCAACCGGCCCAATTACACCACTGTGCTCAGCCTTGCACTTATGATGCTGCTGCTGCTATTGCTGCTGCTGCTGCAACTTGCTGAAAGCTGTAGCTGTTTCATGCCTACCCTCACCACTTTCTGCTGCTGCTGCTGCACCAAACGCAGGGATCATTGCGCTCAGTCATTGAACCCTGCCTGCTAGATGACCGTCTGACCAACCGGCCCAACTACACCACTGTGCTCAGCCTTGCACGTATGCTGCTGCTGCTGCCGCTGCTGCTGCCGCTGCTGCTTCTGCAACTTGCAGATAGCTGTAGCTTTCTGGTTCCTACCCTCACTCACTTCCTGCTGCTGCTGCTGCTGCTGCGCCAATTGCAGGGTTCTCTGCGCTCAGCCATTGATGCCTGCCTGCTAGATGACCGTCTGACCAACCGGCCCAACTACACCACTGTGCTAAGCCTTGCACTGGGTGTGGCACGTGCAATGGCCCACTTGCATTCAGAAGGCGTCATACATGGAGGTGGGTTTATAGAAGGCTTCTTCGAATGTTTGCCTCGCTTCATATGTTGCCAATGATGCACTGGTTCGCATCATGGTCGCCAATTGATCGCAGAAGCATAGCTGTTGTAAGGCGCTAAAGGGCCTTGCACTGGGTGTGGCACGTGCAATGGCCCACTTGCATTCAGAGGGCGTCATACACGGAGGTGAGGAGCTGCTTGTCTTGTTTATAAGTTTTTGCCATGCATCATGTATTATTGCATTGTGCTGTATGGCGGTTGCCAGTTGCTGGCAAAAACATAGCTGTTGGATGCCACACCCTGGCAGCGACCCCTTCCTCGCAGGCTTTTTATCTTGTTTCTAAGTTTTTTTCTATGCATCATGTGTTGTTCTGTTGTGTCACATGGCGGTTGCCAGTTGTTGGCAGCAGGATGGCTGTTGGATGCCGCATGGCGTGGTATGGTGCAGCAGTGCTGAGCCTTGCACTGGGTGTGGCGCGTGCAATGGCCCACTTGCATTCAGAAGGCGTCATACATGGGCCCCTTCCTCAGAGGCTTTTGGCTTTTTTAGTATATGCCTCGCTTCATGTGTTGTTGCGTTGTGTTGCATGGCGCCGCCAGTTGTTGGCAGCAGCATAGCTGTTGGATGCCGCATGGCGTGGTATGGTGCAGCAGAGCTGAGCCTTGCACTGGGTGTGGCGCGTGCAATGGCCCAGTGCTCTGAGGTTTTGCCTTGCATCATGTGTTGTAGTGCTGTGATACATTGCAGTTGCCAGTTGTTGGCAGAAGCATTGCTGTTGGATGCCGCATGGCGGGGTATGATTGTGGGGCAGTCACTGCGGGTGAGCCTTGCACTGGGTGTGGCACGAGCAATGGCCCACATGCATTTAGAAGGCGTCATACACGAAAGTGAGGCCGCTGGTTTTGTTTCTAAGTTTCTGCCTCTCTTCATGTGTTATTGCGTTGTGTTACATCCCAGTTGCCATCTGCAGACTTGAAGGCGGCAAATGGTGAGGTGATGCTAAAACAAGCTCGCAGGCAGCCCTGCCCACCTCAATTTACTGGTGCTGCTGCTGCTTCTGCTGCTGCTGCTGTTGTACCCCTGCTGCCCCTGCTGTGGACATTGCTGCTGCTACTGCTGCTGTTGCTGCTGCTGCTGCGGCGGCTGCTGCTGCGGCTGCGGCTGCTGCTGCAGACTTGAAGTCGGCACATGTGCTGCTCACTGAGCATCTATTGGATGGAGCATGCACCTCAACTCAATGCTGCTGCTCCTGCTGCTGCTGCTGTTTGTCGTACCCCTGCCTCCACTGTTGCTGCCGCTGCAGACTTGAAAGCAGCAAATGTGCTGCTCAAAATGGAGCTAGCAGGCAGCCCAGCTGTTGCAGCTGCTGCTGCTGCCAGCAGCAGCAACCCTGCTCCCAGCAAATCTGGCGCCAGCAACAAACAGCAGCAGCAGCTGCAGCCTCAGCCCGTGATTGTTGCTAAGGTGGCTGACTTTGGGCTTGCTACCCGGCTAGATGAAGCAGAGACGCATGTGTCTGGTGTGCACAGGGTGAGCGGTGAAGCTAGCTGTGGTTGTTCATTGTCAACTTCCACTCACTGGTGTGAGTGCAGCTTTGTTATCAAACTCGGGTTGAAGGCCTTGGGTTTTGTTTTTTATTTTTTTTTGGGGGGGGGGTGATGTTTTGTGTTGCCAAGGTGGCTGACTTTGGGCTGGCTACCCGGCTTGGTGAGGCAGAGACGCATGTGTCTAGAGTACATTGGGGGAGCAGTGCGGCTTTACTTCTTCACAGACATCAACTTACTGGTCTGATTGTTTTTGTTGGTTACAAGGGGGGCAAAATCTACTGGCTGGCCATACACAGCAATCAGGCGAACCTAATTGACGGAGGCCTACGGCACCGCCGCCACCAGTAAGACACGCCAAGCGCCCTTATTCCAGGAGGTGCCCAGCACCCGGACCAAAAACAGCGGAGGAGTTGAACCCCCAAACCCCCTTGGTGTGCTACAGCCTGCAGCTCAGCTGCATGCCGCACCCACTCGACTGACTTCGTCAGCCGCCCCAATAAAGGTGTCTATATTGCTTGCAAATGCATCGTGAGGAAAAAAGCCGACTCCAAATGCATGGTGAGGAAAAACAGCCGACTCCAAAAAACCTCACCAGTTCAAACAGTACATACAACGTGACCAAAGTGCTTGGTCTGATTGAAGCAGCATTGTCAAAACGGTATGATACTATGGCTTCTGCTATAGCGTTTTGTTTGAGTATTTTGGGGAGGGCGCTCGTTGTTGCCAAGGTGACGGGTTTTGGGCTTGCTACCCAGCTAGATGAGGCAGAGACGCATGTGTCTGGCGTACACAGGGCCAGTGTGACAAACGGTGTGATTGATGTATTTAGCAAGATCTGCTTCAGCTTGTCGCTGCCCATTCATTGTTTGGCTACCCGGCTAGATGAGGCAGAGACGCACATGTCTGGAGTGCACAGGGTGAGCGGTGCTGCTAGATGTGGTTGTTCATTGCCAGTTTGACTCACTGGTGTGATCAAAGCGCTGTGATCCTGCTAGGGCTTTACTCTAGGTTTTGTGTTTTTTGCGGAGGTATGTTGTTGCCAAGGTGGCTGACTTTGGGCTGTTACCCGGCTAGATGAGGCAGAGACGCATGTGTCTGGAGTACACAGGGTGAGCGGTGCGGCTAGCTGTGGTTGTTCGTTGTTGACATCAACTCACTGGTGTGAGTGCAGCTTTGTTATCAAACTCGGGTTTTGTTGTATTTCTTTTTTTGGGGGGGGAGTGGTTTTGTTGCTGCCAAGGTTGCTGACTTTGGGCTTGCTAGCCGGCTAGATGAAGCAGAGACGCATGTGTCTGGAGTCCATAGAGTGAGCGGTGCGGCTAGCTTTGTGCGTTGTGGGCAACAGTGACTCACTGCTCCGATTGAAACCAGACAATACAGGATGATCCAGGTGGAATGGCGATCACCCCATTAGCAGACTATGAGCGGGCGGCTGCTGCTGCTGCTGCTGCCGCTGCTGCCGCTGCTGCAGGGCACATTGACACACATGGCCCCCGAGCTGCTGCTGCAAGGCTTCGCCAGCAATGCTGTACGCCATACGCCGATGCGGCATTCAGAGCCAAGTTGCGGAATCACACCTACATTTCTGCTGGTGCTGCTGCTGCTGGTGCTGGTGCTGCTGCTGCTGCTGCTGCTGCAGCTACTGCAGGGCACTTTGACGCACATGGTGCCTGAGCTGCTGCTGCAAGGCGGCACCAACAATGCTGTATGCCATACGCGTATGCGGCATTTAAAGCTAAGTTGCAGATGCGCAAACACCTTTCTGCTGCTGCTGCTGCTGCAGGGCACCCTAACACACATGGCGCCTGAGCTGGTGCTGCAAGGCCACGCCAGCAAAGCAAGGGACGTGTACGCCTTTGGCATTCTTTTATAGGAGCTTGCAACCGGCCGCCGCGCGTTCTCCGACGTCCCCAAAGCAATGCTTGGCGCGGCAGTTGTGCGCGACGTTGCACGTCCAGATTGGCCGGAAGGTAGCAGCTGTGCACATGCGGCGGCGTTTGCTGCTGCTGCCGCAGCTGCAGCTGGCATGCCTGGGGTGGGTGAGGAGCAGCCACCGCAGCGTTATAGAGAGCTGACACACGCATGCTGGGCACAGGACCCTGGCGACAGGTGACTATCTTGTCTCTTTTTGTTGGTTAGATGCTTAGTTTTTGCTGGCGTTCAGGCGTTTTAGGGTTCAAAACTAAGTGATTCTCTAGGTTACTGAGTGTGCTGGCATGCCTGGGGTGGGTGAGGAGCAGCCGCCGCAGCGTTATAGAGAGCTGACACACGCATACTGGGCACAGGACCCCGCAGACAGTTGGGTATAGTCTGTTTGGTGCTGTTACCATCATAAAGCGGCAACTTCATCGTTGCATTCGCTGTGATAGGGTCACCGGTGTTGATTCCATGCTTGCCAAATTGATATCATAGTACATAGTGTGCTGGCATACCTGGGGGGGGGTGAGGAGCACCCCCCACCCCACAGCGTTACAGAGAGCTGTCACACGCATGCTGGGCACAAGACCCTGGCAACAGGTGAGTGCTGTGTGTATGACCTTTTTACACCAGTTGGGTCCTAGCACTACTAGAATGTAGTACATTAGTGATTGATGCATGCGCCGCCAGTACGGTCAACGTGGTTTTTCAAACGCAGACCAAGCCAGCCCCATCTGCAATACTCACGCCGCTCCTCACAACCTCTATAGTATTTATGTGGTGCTACACATCATGCAGTGCTCTTTTGTGCTGCAGGCCTGATTTTGGCGAGGTGTGTGATGCACCGGAGATGCTGCTAGTGCAAGAACGACATTGACGACACACTCCTGGTGTGTGTATGTTTTGTTGCGCTGCAGGCCTGATCTTGGCGAGGTGTGCAATGCACTGTAGGTGCTGCTGGCCCAAGAATAACAGCATATAACGCGTCACACTTCTGGTGTGTGTATGTTTTGTTGCGCTGCAGGCCTGAGTTTGGCGAAGTTTGCAATGCACTCGAGATGCTGCTGGCTCAGGAGCAAGCAGCGCAGCGCACTGCTGTTTTGAAACACCTCTCAGTGTAACCAACATTGCACGGCTTATCAGTGCACCAGCCCTGCCCTCGCTCGCTGCTTAAAAATATCCGGGCACCCGCGCTCTGTACTCAAAGGTGCACAGCAGCGGAAACGCTGTGGCCTTACGCAAGTTGCGTAGCCACTCACTCACTCACGCTGCAGATGCTTGTCTGTTGAACCAAACCTCTGTACTGCAGGCCTGCAATGCACTGGAGATGCTGCTGGCCCAAGAACAACATCATATAACGCATCACACTTCACGGCTTATCAGTGCACCAGCCCTGCCCTCTCGCTCCTTACAACGAGGGCCCCGCGCCTCTGTACTCAAAGGGCAGCAGCCACGGCGCATCATCCAGATGTATGTGGATGGCTCCTACAGGCCAGCAGCAACCGCCAAGAACCCCTACCGCATGGCAGGTGGCGTGTATGTCGCTGGTGGGCGCCTCAGCATGTCTCGTATCCTGCAAGGAGGCGCCCCAGACAGCTGCAGAGCTGAGCTGGGCACCATCTACGCTGCTGTTGAGCACTTGACCACAGCAGGCCTTGCAGGACTGGTGCCAAGCTGGCTGGCAGGCACAGCAGCAGTGGCAGCAGGCAGCAGCGGGCAGAACCAGCAAGGCCAAAAGCAGCAGCAAGCAGCAGCAGCGCTAGTGCAGCAAGCAGCAGCAGAGGTGCACATCCTCACCGACTGCCAGTCCTGCTTGGACATGCTGGTGGTGCGGGACAAAGTGAAGGCCAAGTATGGTGCGCTGGTGCGTGCCATCAAGCAGATGAAGGCAGCGCTGCCCTTTGCGGTGCGCATCTTCAAGGTGAAGGGCCACAGCAGGGCGCGAGACGCGCATGCCTTTGGCAATGACCGCGCACACCAGCTGGCCTACCGCTGCAGCCCTCACCAGCCAGTGTGCCAGCTGCCAGCGTGAGATGCAGAATTGCTGACTTGTATTTGTGTGAGTGTGCGGCAGATTGCAAGTACACAATTCTGCGGTGGACTAGTGACTGTTTGAGCTTGCGGGGATCCGCTGCTGCTAGGGCCAGCGTGCTAGTATGTAGCTTGCTGTTGAAGCTGTGCGCCAGACACAGCGCATTAACATTGTATGAGTACTGGTCTGTATGAGCCGCTAGTGCAACTGTAGTGTACTGAACTTGGATTGGAATCGTACTGTTTTTCCTAGTGTGTACAGTGTGATGCACCTCTTGTGTATCATTTGGGGCTGCCATTGCCGCCAATGTATATCAGCATCAGCAGCGCCGCTGCAACACGCGGCGGGCTGCTGTAGTTTATGCGAGGATTGCAGCTGCTTACAACTCTTGTGAGTGCCATGGCGTGTCACTTTGGGAGCAGCCTGCTACGACTACGATAGTATCATACCAGCAGATTTGCTCTGTGCTTGCTGCGCGTTACGCACTGGCATTAAGTGACACAAGTTTGGCTTCGTGTGTACAGCTCCTGCAGGCTTGAATGGTGCTCTTCCCAGAGTAGTACTAGTATAATCAACTCCACGAATAGGTTGTTGTGATGTTCTCATAACTTTTAGCTGTGCGCCCAGGTTGCAGCACACGTCGCAGGTGATATGTGCAACCTTGGCATTGGCCCGGGTCTTGGGCCCAAGATAGTAGTATCGGCCTGTGCTTATGAATGCAGCGGTGCATTTGGAGTTGGCTATTTTCCACAATGATGCAATTGCAAGTAATGTTAGACTCCTTTATTGGGGCGGCTGACGAAGTCAGTCGGGTGTGTGCGGCGTGCAGCTGAGCTACAGGCTGCAGCACACCAAGGGGGGGGTGGGGGTTCAACTCCTCCGCTGTTTTTGGTCCGGGTGCTGGGCACCTCCTGGAAAAAGGGCGCTTGGCGTGTCTTACTCAGTAAGACCACCGCCACGGTGGCGGCGGTGCCGTAGGCCTCCGACAATCAGGTTCGCCTGGTTGCTGTGTATGGCCAGCCAGTAGATTTTGCCCCCCTTGTAACCAACAAAAAATGCAGCGGTGCTGCACCTAGTAGGTGCTGCAGTTTGATGGTGTTGGTGCTGTTGCAGTGTTACGAGATTGCTGGCACAAAGCTGTGACAACTGCAGCATGACTGGATCTGCAGGCTGCACTGCAGCTGTTTACAGTCGGGGGTGCTGCCAGGGCCAATTCCGGTATACTGAAGAGTACCATTGGTTGCAGTGCCTCCAATCTTCTGGTATGCCTCCAAAGGAATTGTACCGTAGATCTAGAATTTAGATAGATAGATAGAGGGGTTACAAGGTGTGTTCATCTAGAATTTGGGCTAACAAATAGAAGAAGAGGGGTTACACGGTGTGCACAGGCAACTACGTTGCAACGAACACCCGAAAATCTGGAACGTCGCAGATGACTCAGCAAAAACAGGCTGTCACTCAAGGAGACTCACCCCAGAAAGTCTCTCTGTGTGTGTAACTTGACATATGGCCTTGCAGGCAAAGCCGTCAGTCACAGCACACGCAGTGTTGATGCTAAACAAAGGCAACAAAGGACTAGTGTAAACAGTGTCGGTGACAGCAAGCTGCACTTTATGCAGTGTAGCGGGCGGGCTGAATCCACAGAACATCACCCACCAGCAGCAACACAGCCTGGCAGGCGGCGGTCTGAGGCGACAAACTAGGGAGAGAGAGCAGAGGACAAGCCAGCTGCTGCAAAGGCCGCACAACTACATTTTGCAGCAGCGACACGGCAACTCACAGCTCCTGCAAAGCAAGACGGCTAGCTCTGGCGTGTCAGAAGCTCACAGAGAAAGCACGTACACACAGTGAGAAGAAGGCCATCACCGCCGCACCACACACAAACCATTGCCGCGCAACACAGTATGCCAGGCAATAAAAGGCTGTTGTGTGAGCAGCCGATTTCTATACCGTGACGGCACCCTAGCCGTAACAGCAAAGTCCGCAAGTGCATCCCAAAAAGCAACTACTGCTGCTCTCACAGCCACTTGCTCCACCAGCTGGGGTACCCCAAGGTCACTTGACACAGCCCACGCTGCCCTGCGGCCTTTCTCAAAAGCATGCACTGCTGCAAGACAGACCATGTCCCACACCAACCGATGGACGGCGTTATGAGGGGGGCACGCCAACCATATAGCTCGGCACGGCAGTACAGCACCTGCCGGCAACAAGTTGAACGCCCTTAGTTGACTTTCCACCTCACGCCGCACCGCCATAGCAACAGGACATGTCCAAAAATGATGCTCCACCCCAGGCCCTGCAGCAGAACATGCTGCACACGCAGCAGTAGTCCGCATACGTTGAGCAGTAGGGAATGCATCCAAAGCCAAGCGCCACGCCGCTTCCTTGTACACGTTAGCCACCCGCACCTGCCACCAACGAGACAACACCGACTGCACTGCAGGCAGGCTGACTGCCATCGGCAGGGAATCCAGGGCTCTAACCCGAGTAACAAAGGCAGCATGGCGGGGCGCAATGGCATCAAGCGCAGCAAGACGTTGTAGCTTCGTGGCATCAGCAACCTGCAGATCAGCCAAACGTATAAAACCGTCTGCCCTTGGCCGCTGCCAACCCAAATCAGCACACAACTGTTCGCGCGCAATCAAAATGTCCACAGGAGAAACAGAGGATAATTGTGCAACGCTCGTACCGGCAGCTTGGGCAGCCGCCAGGTGCGCGCGTGCTGCGGTATGCCACACAGACGGCACAAACGACAGCAAATGCTGCACATGCTGCCGAGCCTGCTGCCGATCACCATACTGCGGTCTACTGCGCAGCCACGTGCCCCATATCTCGCGCTCATAAGCGGAGCGCTGAGCAGAAAGCCCTGGCAAGGCACAGACACGTTCAAGTTCTGACAACAGCAACACTGCCTGACCCGAACACTGTAGCTTAGGGAGCTCCAGCAGGCCACACGGCACCACCTGTTCCAAGCCCACCTCCACCTGACGCTGTTGATCAAACCATTGCCATGACTGTACCACTGTAAACGGAGGATTGGCCCACAGCGGCGCCTCCCAGCACAAACCATCCACGTCCAAAGGCTGGTTGCCCACATGACGCAACGGCGGCAGGGCACGCAAACCCATCGCCAAAAAACGCAAAGGCGATGGCAAGCAGGCATCCGCAGGAGTCGCAGGGAAGATATGATGACGGGCACACAATGCAAGGCCCCAAGGGCTCCCAGCAGCAGCGCGTTTGAAACAATCCACAGCGCTACCCCACTGTGTCCACAACTCCCGTCCCACTGTCACCCACGGTGCAGCACCGCCCTGCAGGAGGGGGATTGCTTCACAAGCCCAGCGAGACAACAAATGATGATGAACGGGCAGAAGGCCAAACCCACCACACCTGGGATGTGCAGCCATACAGTCCCCAGGGATGCCAGGGGCACGCCTAAGATCATCCTCAGGCCCCAAGCCAGCATCAACAAGCGCTGCCGTCCATCTGCTGAGCTGTTCTGACACATTAGCTGGCAACTGCCCGGCAAACTGCGCTGCATATAGGATTGTTGACAGAGCATATGCATTAGCAGCGAAAGCCCTGCCAAACGCAGATAGCTTGGAGATGCGACTGATATTTTGCATGCGGCGACGCACTGTCTCCAGCCTGCCCTCCCAATCCACGCTGCTATTGCTACGCTCACCAAAAAACACTCCCAGAGATTTGGCGCGCTGCACAACCTGCATGCCGCCCACATTCTGCGCTGCCCCACCCGGCGCAGCTGCCGCTGCTGGCTGCCGCCCAACATGCAGCAAACGCGACTTGGATGGGTTCAACCGCTGCCCTGACGCTTCCCCAAAATCCTCCATGCAGCCAAGGAAAGTGGGGACATTCGCAAGCGACAGCAGAAACACCTCGGCATCATCCGCATACTGTGCTGCTATAAGCTGCTGACCAGCTGCAACAATACCAATGCCGCGCTGCTTCAGGAAGCACAACAACGCCTGTCCAACGAACAA